>OY744609.1:43656685-43844185 GCA_963556255.1 Allolobophora icterica | reverse complement strand
CTATCAACCATTGACGCCGGAACAAGACAAAGTTCACTTCCGGTGTCCACTAAAGCAAGAATGGATCTCCCGTTGACTTTGAGCGGTAGGTAGGCCGTTGTACTACCGGCGACATGACGGACATTGGACGGTTCTTGATCGGATCGGTTGACTTCAGGCTCGACTTCCGGTCTTCTCTGTTGACGTTCTGGACAGTTACGGGCGTAGTGACCTTCTTGACCACACTCATAACACTGACCTGTCAAACGGCGGAAGTTCCTGTTACCTGACCTCGGTCCACTTGACTGTTCCGGTTGCGTCCCAGCTGACCAACCAGACGGTGCAGTCGTTTTCACAAACGTTTGGTCCAGTAAACGTGGTATTTGTGGTTTCTGCAACGCTAGAGCCTTCTCTAGCTGCTCTATACGACGACGTTGTGGTTCCAGTTCCTCCCGTAACTTCTTCAACTCATGACGTTGTGGTTCCATTTCTTCACGTAACTGGTCTAATCGACGTCGCTGTGGTTCCAACTCTTCACGAAGCATTCGACGGAGCATTTCTGAGGAAGGTTCTGTTTCTTTTATAGCTTTCACTCTGTTTGGCCGGCGTTCCTGTTGATCATGCAGGTCTTCTTCCGCCTGACGGTATCCATCCAAGCGCACAGCTAGTTTGAACGCCTGGTCAAGGGTCGTGACCTCACGTTCTCGGATCTTCAAAGCAAGTCGTTTGTCCTTCAGGGCATCCAGGAAAGCTCTGACGGCAATGGTTTCAGAATGGACTGAGGTTGGCCCAGGATAAGCCAAGGTCAGCAAACGTCTAATGTCCTGAACCAAGGAACTCAGGTCCTCTCCATCTCGTTGTCTTCGCGTTCCAAGTTGTGCCTGGTACAAGGCGGCCTGATCCGCACTTCCGTATCTGGAACGGAGTTTCTGCACCAAGTCTTTCCACGTCAACACCGATTCTGAATCAAAGTCCCAAAGAATCTGGTTCGCAGGCTCAGTCAATGAACAGGATAACTGGTTCAAACGTTCGTCATCGTCCCAGGAGTTATTCTTTGCACATATCTCAAACTTTCTTAAAAAGGCATCAATGGAACTGGTTCCGTTGTAACAACCTAATTTAATCCACTGTTTCACTTTTGCAGGTGGTTGGGCGGTTGGAGTGATCTTCTCTTTGGTCTCTGTACTGACTGACGTGGTAGGCGGGGTAGGCGGATCATTGGAGTGAGGAAGTTCTGGTTCCTTCCTTGAATTGGTAGATGTACCTGCTCTGTTCACAGCAGAAGACGTTGGCACTGTAGACTGCACAACTTTCACCGTCGTCATCGTCTTCTTCTCTTTCTCAGGTTGACGATCTGTAGACAAAGAATGCTCTCTTTTCAATTCTCTTGTGGAAGTTTCATCGTGTGATTGCTGGGAAAGTTTCTCTGATTCACCTCGTCGTTCATAGGATTTCATTAAAGTCTGTACCTTCTGTACTAGATTGTCCATCTCTCTCAGTACATCAACAGGTTCTGTGGCATTTCTCCGCTGATACGATTCGGCAACCGGAAGACAGTCTGACATACCAGCACCCTGACCTTGAGATGATGGTAGCAACGGCTGACGGCGGCCATCATCTCTCTGATGCGGTGGATATTCGTTCTGCAGCCATGCCATCTCATCGACATGACGGGAGGGCAATTCATACCTGGCGCTGACGAAGTCACGTGTCTCTGGAGTCGTAAACACAGGACATGGTTCACCTGGCAGATAATGGCTGTGGCAGCATACTGTTGAAGCTTGGCGTTGACGGACGCCTTGACTCGACAATGGTGGAATTGGCAGTCGTTGTTTCGGCATGGTGGATGCGACGACTGGATGCGGGAACGTGGTGGGTGTAGCGTCGTGACCATACTGGAGATGTGGAGTGTAGTTTGGCAACGGTAAATTCTGAGGAATTCTTTGTTTCGTGGTAACAAACGTAGCTGGTGGATACGGAATAGCGATGGACGACGATGGTATGACACGGTAGGCGTGGTCATGACGTGGAACATAGCGCTGGAATGAAGAGCTTGGATTGAGGCGTTTTAAGTCGACGGGCGGAACCGAAGAACGTGGAGCGACGGTGGGCGAAGACGGCCTGACACATTGGTAGGACGTCGTAGATGGCATCTGTGGGTCAGACCAGGCGTATGCGGGTTCTGCAGTGAGAGGCATGACGCTTGACATTGACTTTTCTTTAGGTTTCACGGCACGACGAACAAGAGGACGTGGCGAGAATGGGTCGACGATGGGAAAGGTTGTGTCTCGATGGTCGACGACCTCAGCGTGAGCGGGATGCGCATCTAGAGCACTGAGCACGAAGGGTGTGTGAATGACCGGTTCCTTGGCTGTGGCAAATCTTGACTTCGAATCTGAAACTAGACAAACTGGATTAGTTTCTTCATCATCAACAATAGGACTAAACGAATCTCTAATCCTCACACATGGACTAAGATCAATGGCATAAGGTTGTTCAACCTCTATTGCGTCAATGTCTAACAATACAGTACGGGGCTCAGCATCTAAAAGCTGACCATCCTCAAAGGCAATCAAACCTCTAGTTCCACGATCATAATCATCTCTACCCTGATCATCTACATATTCTGATCTATCACTTTGCAACAACCTATGCTGTAAATGACCATCAATTTCAATTACACCAGGCACGTCCATGTTAACACGGTCCTGTGCGCCTGTGAACTGAAAATGGGCTGGAAAAAGTGATTCATCCGGGGAGGAAGGTTGGAATGGACTTAAAGGACGTCCTGACATAACCGGAAATGCAACCGGAAGTACCCCACTTCTGGTACCAAATGTGGCGGGGCGACCCCTAGCGGCGGCGGTCGTCAAGCGCCGGGATGAGGACTGCCGGTCGTGCATTTCCTGGGGATTCGTACCCTTGTGTTCAGTATCATAATAGGTGGGTGGCAACCCAGACAGGCGCTTACTACGTCTAGGCATAGTGACATTAGGCGGTTCCTCTAAGGGCAATGACGTCATTATTTCTATTTCATCACCAGGGCATGACCTGTGGGTGTCCGTGGTTTCCGAGTAGGAAACAAACATAGGATTTCCCCTATACTCAGGGTTCATGGTGTCCCCACCCTCTTCTTCTACTTCTTCTTCTTCTACTTCGTCATCTACCTCCTCATCTTCTGAAACTAACTGTGTTTCTGGTGGTAGAGGGCTAGGGTGACTAAGTGAATGGGCCTTTGGACTTTGGACTGCTTCTTCTTCGTCTTCTACTTCCTCAACCCTATCCAGGTCTTGGAACATACTACGATCAGCTAATTCTGGAAATTGCTGAAGAAGACTACGTCTTATTGCTATATCACTAAGCATAGACTGCAATTTAAAATCTGGCTGGTTCGCCATGTAATCAATATTTCAATAAAACAGAAAGTGTCAATTTGACTTAAAATTATAAAGGTCAGTATAGTTCAGAGTTCAAACAAATAATTTCTTCTTACAGTCCAGAGAACTTCTATACTACCAGTATCAAGTTCGATTAACTATTTAAACTTATCTACTATGTAGCAAATCCTATCTACATCTATATCAAGGCGACATACACTACACAAGACTACCAGCGTGACAGACTTAACATCGAACACAAAGGTCAAAGGTCAATACTTAACAAAGATCAAAAATCCTATGAGCTCTAATCTCCTTATGGCAACACTTTATCTAGGCAGAAAGCGATCACAAATAGCGGACGATTCTTATGCTCCGAAACAGGATTTTACATCGATATTCAACCTAAATCTTACAAAACATCAAGTGACTCAAAATGGCGACCTCTTTTCTCTCAAGTAAAACATGTGACGGGGACAGGACTCTCGCTTACACGTTTCAAATGGGCAATTATCGCAATAAACTACGGCCAAAAGTTATGACATATTGTGACAAGGATACCCAGGCACGTAACTAGGATTTTTCGTTTGGGGGGGCTTAAACCTTGAACATGGCAACATTTATACAGTGTTCATACGAATTTTAGCCGTAAGCATACAACGGCTTGACTTGTTTGGGGGGCTTCAACGCCCCCCCAAGCCCAACGCTAGTTACGTCCCTGAGGATACCAAACCGACATTTGATCAACCTAAAACTCAGAACTTTTCATATTATCAAGAGAAGAACTTAAATCGAAACAGGCATCGATTTCTCGTCCGTCCTGACAGCAACAAAAACCTCTTCTTCTGCACACGACCCTACTCTGCGGTCTAAAAATAGCTATGAACTAAAAATAGCCATTACGTAATGTCTCTTCCTATAGCGCATATTCATAAGTGGAAACAGTGCATACAGAAACGTTGTGACGACAGAATCGTTACAACTTTAGGGAGCTAAGTTAGGCCTAAACCCCCAGCACAGCTTTCATTGATGAATTTCAATGAATCTTATTATTAATTGCTTAATTAGTGAAGACCACTGCTTTGTTTTTTCTCAGTTTTCGTTCAGATCACGAATTCAGTGTTTTTAAGTCATATTTTTTGTTGGAAATCTTCTGAAAAAACTCAAGAGTTTTCAAATAAATATAGGCCTATAGGCCCTATGCGATCTTCATTTTTCGATTTCTTGGACACAGCTATTTCCAAAGACTCTCCCAAATTGTTCACTGTAGGCCTAATAATAATAATAATAATAATATTAATAATAATAATAATAATAATAATAATAATAATAATAATAATAATAATAATAATAATAATAATAATAATTCCGGACACTTTATTTTCCTTATTAGTTAATATTCAAGTCCCTGAGGGATCCTGTATACCTCGGGGGCAAAAAAAATAATAATAATATTTTTCAACGTTTGTCTATAGGCCTAAGCACACAGCGATATAACGCCGTAGCCTTCTGAGGTACATTTGCGCAACTGCCCTGGGACGAGGACCACTATATAACTCCTGCACGATGATAGTAGGCCTATCTAAGAAAAAAGAGTCTCATTTTGGCGCCCCCTTCCTTTATACCTCGGGCGAAAAAAAATAATGATAAATTATATTCTTTATTATTTCAAATTCAAACCGACAGACGCAGTAAGATTAGCCTATACTGAAACATGAAAGTACAATCAAGATCTTAATTAGGCCTAAACACACGGTTTGGCAGCCATGCAAGGCGCCGCCCTAAAGGGGGGTTTCGGGCAGGCCCGCCGAGAGGGTGGGGCAAGGGGGCAAATGCCCAGGGGCCCGGCAACTTTTTAGGGGCCCCGCAATCAACTTATGAAAAATATTATATTCAGTTATACAAAGTTCATGATTTATACCTTTTTAAATATATTATCTGACGCTTAACTACAATCAGTTTAAACATCAAGCATCTGAATAAAATCATAGTTGTATATAATATATATAGCCTAGCCTAAATATAATATTGTACGGTCGTACACGTACTTTTTTATTTCAATTTTTTTATTATTTTTATTTTTACGATATTTATATAAAGCCTAAAGATAGTTTAGAGACCCATAACTGTTCTGCCTAGGGCCCGTGACTGTTCTGCCTAGGGGCCCACGACTGTTCTGCCTAGAGGCCCGTGACTGCTCTGCCTAGGGGCCCGGAATTTCTGTCGGCGGCCCTGGTTTCGGGAATCGACCCGCGTACCTTATTCTCTCCTGGCCATGAGTGTTACCACTGCTCTATCCCCCCTCCCGTAAATTTTAACCCTCATTTTGGCGCCCCTTCCTTTAGCGCCGGGGGCCACATATCCCCTCTGCACTCCCGCCCCCTATAGGCCTAGCTACACCCGTCCATTTCTGGCCAAAATGCTTGGTCTCCCCGCCCATTTCTGGCAACCGTGGGAGATCGCTTTCCCACCCCCCACCCCTTTTGTAGGCGCCACTGCACTAGACTTAGGCGTAGTATGTTCGTATATTTCGAATAGGCCCTATAGGCCTAAATGTATGGACAGTAGCCTAATGAGCGCTGAGCCATTACCTTCTAGATCTCTAGATTAGAAGGCAATGGCTGAGCGCAAAAATTTGAGCGAAATTAATCCTCTTGATGACGTCTTATTATTGTAGACGTCATCAAATAATGGCCAGTCGAATTGTCTCGAAATCTAACGTCCGAAATCATCATTTGCTATTGTATGCGCTTTGGTTAGTCATTATTTGAAAAAGTGATAGGCCCTATTCTGAAATTTTCTTCTAGGCCTATTATTTCACCGTCCGAAATGCTTCGATCTCTTCTCTCCTGTCTGCGGACACGATCGCACCCTATCAGGTCAGCTGAAATACTCGTCAGTCATCTACATTTTTATATCGAACCCATCGTTCTCGCTTGCAAATAGCGAACTTATTCGCCTTGTCAGTCATCAATGCAATGTTGAATGTTCTATTCGAAACTTTATAAAGCCAACTTAATTATTCGAATGAACTATTTCAAAGTGAACTTTCCTGTGTGTCTATTCAATTGCGTTTGGTTAATGACAGCTGAAGAGATAGGTTAAAAGGTTAATTAATCTGTGTGGCTGCATTTCTGCAGGGAGAGCGTCGAAGTCCTTTCGCCTGGAAGTAGGTTGGATGGTTCTTAGGAAATGAATTTACTTATGCAATCTATTTACTTACAATCTATTAATGAAGCCTTATTATGAAGGTAAGGCAAGGTAGATGTTAACGATCCTGCGTTAAACACTGGAAACTGGTCCATCTTGTTTGCTCCTTTCTCCTTATCTAACCATAGACCTATCTAATCTAAGCTGTGTGGTTTTTGACCTACATATTTACCTTTCTGTATTTATAATGTTTTTTATCAAGTGGCTTTCTTCAGACTAACATGAAATTATGAACTTTGTGTTTAATATGTTTCTTGCACAAGACAAGTCTTGTTTTAGTATATGTTCTTTACCTAACGGCATAGTTCTTCCACAGATGACTTTAGGTATTAGAACTGAAAGCTTTTGATGTTGTTGACCATTCAGTTCTAATACCTAAAGTCATGGCTTTAAACATGCTGCCTGAAATTTCAAATTGGGTCATTGACTTCCTAAGTGGTCGATCTCAAGTCCTCAAATATGGCAATGTACTTTCTGATTCTACTTCCATTAATCGCAGTATTATCCAAGGGTCTGGTCTTGGTCCCACCCTCTACATTGTAATGGAGAGCGATCTTAAACCCGTCTCTCTGTCCAACATCCTTTTCAAATTTGCAGATGATACTAACCTTCTCACCCCCCAAAATTCTCCTGTTAGCTTGGAATCTGAATTTGATAATATTAAGGATTGGGCCTCCAGGAACAGAATGACACTTAATTTTTCCAAGACTAAAGAAATTGTATTTCATAGACCGAATCCAAGACACTTATCTCTTCCGGATCCTATCAGCAATGTTGAAAGAGTAAAAATTGTCAAATTGCTGGGTGTTCTTTTTCGAGAAGACTTAAAATTTGATGACCATGTTTCATTTATTTTGAAGATATGCAGCCAACGCCTATACCCCCTAAAAGTCCTCCGATCTCAAGGAATGCCTCCCAGCAAACTAAAGAACATTTTTCAAGCCCTTGTAGTCTCCCGACTAACGTATGCCATACCATCTTGGGGGGGATTCCTGTCGGCTGAGCTGGGTGGAAAAATTGAATCTTTTTTGCGCAGGGCTGGGCGCAGTAACCTCTTTAGTGGTGATGGTTTAACTTTAGAGAAGTTTTGTGAAAAAATTGAATTGAAGTTCTTCAAAAGCATCCAGTCACCCCAATACTGTCTTCACCAATTACTGCCTGCAGAGCACCTTCATAAATTCAACTTAAGAAAAAGGGGACATGCTTTTGAATTACCGCACTTTAATACATTGCTACATAAGAAATCCTTCATCATTCGCTCACTGTACAAGTATAAAAACTGGGTTAATGCTGGTTCTAGTACCTGTTCTGATATCTAAACTGGCTCTTTTTGTAGACCATAGTAATGCTTATGTTCCTTAGAATGTAAGGCTTAGATCATAACTTTAGTTATAGATAGGCCTATGTATGTAAATAAGACACTATCGTTTATTGTTTATAATACTGTATAATGTATATGTATGTAAATAAGACATTATATAGAATTGCTTGTGTTTAAACTGTCTTACAGTATTACTGATATTGTGATCCTTTTGTATGTATTGTTGTAAAGTATGAGCGTTTGTCTTATACTAATAAAAGATTACTTACTTACTTACTTAACTAAAACTCATAAGAAATGAGGAATTGGAGGGCAAGCGAGAAGACAGTCCCAGCTGCCTAACCTAAATTAAATACCTATGGTCAACAGACCCATGTATATGAAGTTTTTAGAAAATATTCTTCACACATATACATTACTGAGACAAAATATCAAGTGATTTCGGTGCTTAAACTCCGAACACAAAGTGGGCATTCGACCTAAGAAGAATGATCCCCATCCAGCAAACCCATGTACCTTTATACTCTAAAGTTTAGATCAATGGAGTAGGGAGAGTAAGTAGGAAGAGTAGGAAGTCTGGACATTCTCAAACTAAGAATCCAATCTAATGACTTCTAAAGCACCATTATTATGCACAATTCATCAGTCGATGGTTGCTTTAAAGTTAAACTGTTGTCAAAGTCAGAGTCGAAGTCAGAGTCCGTCCATTAGAGAAGTCAGATCAAAACCCAATAAGTCAGAGAAATGAGGAGTCAAGCTTCAGAAGGTAAGAAAGCTGGAAGAACTGAGTTTTAAGTTTAGCTCTGAATCAGATTAAGTGCAATGTTTTGTGAACTATAAGAGAGATTTTAAACTGAATTCTGTGGTTAATGTGTTAATGCATTGAGTGCAATAATGGTTTATGTGCTGATACTTAGGGTTTCATTATGGCTTGTGCCAGAGAATTTTGAACCGTTTGCAAATCTCTTTTAGCAATCCCAGTGAGAAGTGAGTTGCAGTAGTTGAGTTGGCAAGAAAACAGATCAGTTGCAAGTGGGACTAAGACGATCTGAGGCATGAAAGATCTTATTCTACAAATATCCTGAATATGAAAGTGGACTGATTTGCATATGGTTTTAACATGGTCAGGGAAAGACATGGTGGAGTCAAAGATATGCTCCAACTGCATATACATTCAGAACGATCGGCACTCAATCCACCTAACAGAACAGACATTGGCCAATCAAACTTTTGGAGTTGTTGACTTGTGCCTAAGAGGAGGAATTCAGTCTTGGATGGATCAGCAGAAGCTTGTAACTCACCATCCATGCATGGGCGGCGATCCCGGGGGGGTCGAGGGGGACAAGACCCCCAACCTTCAAGAGTGGGGGGGACACGCCATACATCGGACCCCCCAAATGTTGAGGAAACCCCAAAAAAAGGTCATCAAATTTTACGCGAAAAAATTTTTTGACCTCTTTTTTCACCAGATCAGTTCAAAATTCTTTTTTCACCAGATCAGTTCCAAAATGTCCCCCCACCTGTCAAACAAGATCGCCGCCACTGCATCCATGACTGAACATCACCAAAGAAAGAAGCAAGTAATTAGAAAACTTAATTAAATGAAGATGAAAGAAATAGCTGAGCATCATCAGCATACAAATGGTAGTCTAGACTCTAGACTAGAGAACGTTGTGTGAGAAGTTAGCCCAGTGGAGTGGTATATGCTGTAAACAGGAGCAGTCCCAGGCTCCCAGCACAGAACCTTGTGGAACCCAACAATTCAAGACAGTTGGCATTGTAGTGAATTGGTTGATATGGACTGATTGAGTTGGACATTGGAGGTAAGATGCAAACCATCTGAGAGCAAGACTAGAAAGGCCAAACCATGTGATTGAGTTTGAGGTCGGAGGTAAGGTGATTGAGTTTGAGGTTAAAGGTAAGGTGCAAACCAGCTGAGAGCAGGACTAGAAAGGCCAAACCAGTGATTGAGTTTGAGGTCGGAGGTAAGGTGATTGAGTTTGAGGTTGAAGGTAAGATGCAAACCATCTGAGAGCAAGACTGGAAAGGCCAAACCTGAGTTTGAGATGATGAAAGACAGAGTATATCACAATCGATGATATTAAAAACAGCAGAAAGGCAGTCTTGTTGTCCTCGAGACCAAGGTCTTGGTCTCGAGTGCACTCGAGTTCGTTTTTAAAAGTCTTGGTCTTGGTCTTGGTCTTGAGGTTCAAGGTCTTGGTCTTGGTCTTGGTCTTGAGGTTCAAGGTCTTGGTCTTGGTCTTGGTCTTGAGGTTCAAAGTCTTGGTCTTGGTTTTGCAAGACCAAGACCAAGACTTTTGAAAATGTGAACAGTCATCTAACAAAACGCAAGAATTTTAAAAATTTATCCGATAATTAGTAAAACAATTGCTTCAGTATTTACACGGCGTGAATGAGGCTTTACTGTTGTTTTGGACAGTAATCTTGATTTCAGGTTATTTCCCATGGAATGATTTCAAAACAGATTCACGATTTGTACATTTGCATAAAGTGCTTGAAAAGCTGCTCTGTGTGCCAGTGATTTTAGCACCTGTAGAACGTATTTTTCACATGGCAGAATTTTTATTAGGCCCCACAGGTCACGTCTTGGTCAGAAAATTCTGAGCGAATTGTTTTTTTTAAATGCAACAGGCATTTGGAATAACATTTCGCATGAAGGACTTTTGTAAATACGAATTCGGAATTCTCTGCAGTCTGCGTTTGGAATTGTTTTTTTGTGTGAATAAAATAAAAGACTCATGTTTTAATTAAAATAGCGAGTAGTCCGACTTGACAATTTTTTAAATAAGTAATATAGGCCTAAGTCTGCATATGGTTGTGATTTTTTGGTCTTGTTCTCGGTGTTGGTCTTGAATTTCAAAGTCTTGGTCTTGGTCTTGGTCTCGAGGTTCAAGGTCTTGGTCTTGGTCTTGGTCTCGAGGTTCAAAGTCTTGGTCTTGGTCTTGGTCTCGAGGTTCAAAGTCTTGGTCTTGGTCTTGGTCTTGAGGTTCAAGGTCTTGGTCTTGGTCTTGGTCTTGAAGTTTAAGGTCTTGACAACAAGACTGCAGAAAGGAGAGCAGTTACCGTATCTTTCTTAAGTTCATGGAGCTGATGCAACTACAAGTATTGCAGTTTCAATTGGATGGCATTTACAATAGGTAGACTGGAAAGGGAGATACTGTTTATGTGATAAAAAAAGGTGACTATTCACGTTCAGTCCAATACTGCTGGCTTCTGTAGCTAATCTATCTGAATGGATTCCATTTGGTTTATCCATTAATACACAGAGGAGTTCCTTAAAGTGCCACTAAAAACCACAAATGCACGGTGGAGAAACTGGACATTTCTGCAAATGTGTGTCACATCACTTGATTTCTCAGTATTTATAGATGGGATTTGGGGCAAAAGTATGAGACTGCTTGCTATTCCTCATCCTCGTCAGAAGTTCCAAGCATCCAGCGTCCGTGTTCGTCTGGCCGTGGAAGAATTTGACCAGCGTCTGACTGAGCCAATGTTGGTAAAAAGTCATTCATGGGTCTTACCTCAGCAAGTCTTGTGCCTTCAAGATTAAAGGGCTGAGACGTGGACTGCGGATGATTGAACTGTTGCTAATGTCGGGACATATGAACTGCTGTTAGTGATGTTTGCTTTTGGAGTTAGCCCAACTCAGTCTTGTTATCAAGACCTTAAACCTCAAGACCAAGACCAAGACCTTGAACCTCAAGACCAAGACCAAGACCTTGAACCTCAAGACCAAGACCAAGACCAAGACCTTGAACCTCAAGACCAAGACCAAGACCAAGACCTTGAACCTCCAGACCAAGACCAAGACCAAGACCCAAAAATCACAATCATATCCACACTATTCCTTACTAAAAATTGTCAAGTCGGACTACTCGCTACTTTAATGAAGCAAACCAACTCTAAATGCAGACTGCAGAGAATTTCTGAATTCGAATTTACAAATTAAGTCCTTCATGCAAAATGTTATTTCAAATGCCGGTTGCATTTTATAAAAACCAATTCGCTCAGAATTTTCTGACCAAGATGTGCCTTGTGGGGCCTCATAAAAATTTCGCCATGTAAAAAAGAGATCATTTACATGTCTAAAGCGTGTGTGGTGGTCATGTTTCTTTCCATGATGAGCCGGAGATAGATAGATTTGAACCAATTTCGATGTATGGAAATCTATCTTCCTACCGATTTTGGCTTGACCTACTTTTCATAGGTGCTGAAGTCGCTGGCACACACAGTAGCTTTTCAAGCACTGGATTTAAATGTATAAATCGTGAGCCTTTTTTAAACCGTTATTGACCGCAATGGCTGCGGAAAAATTTAAAATTCAGTCGGTCTTGGTCTTGGTCTTGAAAAACCAAGACCAAGACTTTGAACCTCAAGACCAAGACCAAGACCAAGACCTTGAACCTCAAGACCAAGACCAAGACCAAGACCTTGAACCTCAAGACCAAGACCAAGACCAAGACTTTTAAAAACGAACTCGAGCGCACTCGAGACCAAGACCTTGGTCTCGAGGACAACAAGACTGGCCCAACTACACTGTGCTCTGAGAACTTGGCATGTGCATCATCAGCCATTCATTCCAAAAGCTTATACCTGAAACATCGATCGATTGTTGGTTTGGCTACTGGCAGAAAGTCTGTGTTCTACTTTGCGATGGACATCAGACGTGGTTCCATGTAAAGTGGCGACGTCTTCTTTTGGTGGAGCTGAGAACCGGCTACAATCTTTCTGCCTCTTTCCTTCATTCCTGCAGATGTACTTCCTTGTAATGTGATGACACTGTCTTTTCGTGGAGCTGAGAACCTGCTACGATCTTCTACCTGTATCCTTCATTCCTGCAGAGCCAGTTAAGTACTCTGACAGTTTCTTTACATTACATTTAGTGACTGTGATTTATCTCTTAACGTTAGGTTTTGCTTGTCAATGTTTAAGAACAAAGGCTTCAGTTAATGGCGCTCCTGACCACTTTACTTCTTCAGCACCTGATACGTTTGCAGCTTGCCTAGGGCTGCCATGCCATCGGCATAGGTTAAGATTTTGTGGTGCTGTTAAACTGAATGCTCTAGCTCGTTTGCATATATAGTTCAATCCTGCTTGTAGTATATTTTGCCTGCTTAATTATATCCTGTTTGCAATGTATTATTGGTATCAAGCATATTATTAAGTCCTGACACCCACCAAGGCCAGTTGGTTTCAATAATGTAATGTAATGTAATAAAACATTTATACAGCGCCCCTTAAGAACCTCTCAGAGGCGCTAGACACGTGCCATCAATAACCTACTGACTTCTGTAATGCAAAAGTAAGTTAGGATTATCAAACATTTATGATGCTCCTTTTACTCCCACTTTTTTTAATTTACTGCAGTTAGAGGAAGTTCATGCATGACAACAACTTATTTAGAGAAAGTGATATCCATTAAAACTACTTGCTCGTCTTTCATTTTAAGCCTGTTTATTTATGCTGTGGTGCACTATGATTTTAACCTGAGACAAATGGGGTACTATCAGGGCTGTAGTCGAGGGTATACACGGGTATACAGCGTATACTCACCTCTGGAGAAATTTGAGAGCGTATACTCAGGGCTCTAGACGAGGGTATACGCGGGTATTCAGCGTATACTTACCTCTGTAGATGAAATTTTAGGAAAAAGAGAGGTTTTGAGAGGTTTTTTAGGGCGAATGACTAAAAAAAAGAAAAGAGAATTGGTGAAAAGTCATAAATTTTTCTTAGACGAATTCCTAAAAAAAGTCTTCACATTTTTTTTACGGTGACACCAGCCCTACTGACGCCGCTGGTCACCGGTAGCGTATACTCACCTCAAATTTTACCACTACAGCCCTGGGTACTATGTTTCACAGATAACACTTTGGAAATAGGTGTCTGTACAAAGAATTGTATGTATTATGTATAATTACGATGTATGTAATTGGACTCTTTGCATCCAGTCTCCTGTCTCCATTCTTTCCCTGTACTAGGTTTCTGTATGTACTAGGACTCTTTCCATCCAGTCTCCACTCAACATTCTTTCCCTGTACTAGGTTTGTATAACCTTTCAATTCACTTAATACAGAAACCTGATCTGCAGCAGTAACAGTGGTGTACCAAGCAAAGCATTATCGCCTCTCCCACAAAATCAGAGACGTGTGACAAATAATACTACTACTACTAATAATAATAATAGTAGTAGTAGTAGTAGTAGTAGTAGTAGTAGTAGTAGTAGTAGTAGTAGTAGTAGTAGTAGTAGTAGTAGTAGTAGTAGTAGTAGTAGTAGTAGTAGTAGTAGACTAGTAGTAGTAGTAGTAGTAGTAGTAGTAGTAGTAGTAGTAGTAGTAGTAGTAGTAGTAGTAGTAGTAGTAGTAGTAGTAGTAGTAGTAGTAGTAGTAGTAGTAGTAGTAGTAGTAGTAGTAATTGTAATTGTAATTGTAATTGTAATCGAGGATTTATATAGCGCCACTCATAATCAGAGGCGCTCCCGACCCGTGTCAGTGTCTTCACTGACAAAGAGAAATGTTTTCAGGCGCTTGCGAGACTGGGCAGGAGACAGAGAGAGGAGGACAAGCCTAAAGCCCTGAGGGAGACTGTTCCAACTGGAAGGGCCCACAACCGCAAAACTACGGGACTGGGCAGTAGCAGTGCGCATCCAAGGGACTAACAAGAGGCCACGGGCAGATGACCGGAGAGAGGCCCGACCAGGCAAACTGGAAACTGGGGTGCAGTAAGCCCTGAGATACAGCGGAGCTGAGCCAACAAGACAGTTACGCATGAGGGAAAGGACCTTAAATTGAATGCGTTGGTGAATGGGAAGCCAGTGAAGGGAGTCCCGGATGTAGGAAGAGATATGGGCAAACTTCATGATGCCCCCTATAAGGCGAGCAGCAGCATTAAGGATGGACTGAAGTTTAGATGTGTTAGTAGAGGACAGGCCAATATAGACAGCATTTCCGTAGTCAATCCTAGTACAGATCAGAGCATGAACCAAGGTCACAATCGCATGCAGCGGAAGAGACTGGCGAATGGCACGAAGTTGGCGTAAATAGTAAAAACACGAGCGAGAGACACTATTGACATGATCAGATAGAGAAAGAGTAGGATCTAGGACAAATCCAAGATCACGGACAGAGGAGGAGAAGTACACATTGGGAAACCTGAGGCGCAGAGAGTCAGCATCAATCCTGGGAAGCTGGACACGATTGCCAAGCCAAATGTACTTGGTTTTATCATAGTTAAGACGAAGGCGATTTGAGGACAACCAGAGATCAAGAGCAGAGGAAGCCTCCAGGATGCGTTCAACCATAAGAGCAGCTGAGTTGGCTGGACCATGGAGGTATGCCTGTGTGTCATCAGCGTATTGGTGAGACAAAACACCCATTGGACCAAGAACCCCAGCTAGATCCGAGGTATACAAAATGAACAGAAGGGGGGCGAGGACAGAGCCCTGAGGTAGTCCATACGGGATGTGGGTCCAAGGAGAGCGGGTAGGTCCAAAAACAACAGAAACAGAGCGATCAGTAAGGAATGAGCGAAACCAAAGAAGAGCAGAGTCAGCAATGCCAAAAGATTTAGATAAACGGTCTAAGAGGATGGTATGGTCTACAGTATCAAAGGCAGCGCTGATATCATAAAGAGCAAGTAAAGTGACCTGGCCACGATCAAAGGCTTGAAATACTTCAGCTAGAAGGCGCAGTATAAGCGATTCTGTCGAGTAGAATTTCCTGAACCCAGACTGAAGAGTAGGCATAAGAGAGTTAGAGTCAAGGTAATAGATCAGTTGACAAGAGACACATTTTTCCAGAAGCTTTGAAAGAAAAGAGAGGTTTGAGATAGGACGATAGTTTGAAGGAGAGTTAGGATCAAGGCCTTGGCGCTTAATGGAAGGGAAAACCACAGCCCTTTTGTGCAGTGTCGGGACATAACCTTGAGCTAGGCTAGTAGTAGTAGTAGTAGTAGTAGTAGTAGTAGTAGTAGTAGTAGTAGTAGTAGTAGTAGTAGTAGTAGTAGTAGTAGTAGTAGTAGTAGTAGTAGTAGTAGTAGTAGTAGTAGTAGTAGTAGTAGTAGTAGTAGTAGTAGTAGTAGCAATAATAATAATAATAATAATAATAATAATAATAATAATAATAATAATAATAATAATAATAATAATAATAATAATAATAATAATAATAATAATAATAATAGTAAATAATATTAGCAGTAATAATAATAATAATAATGACAATAATAATGATAATATTAAAACTGCTAAACTGCAGAAGTCTATATTTTAGAAATATTTGATAGCGCAATGGAATATAAATATGCTTCTGATGATAAGTGCACACTGCATAGTACTTGGTGTGATAGAGTAATTGCCTGTATTGATGGTTCTGATGAACTTTAGTTCTTTAGTTAAGATGTGTTCTTTAGTTCAGATAATTCTTTAGTTAAGATATATCTTTAGTTAAGATATTTCTTTAGTTAAGATAGTTCTTTAGTTTAGATGTATTCTTTAGTTAAGATACGTTCTTTAGTTTAGATGTGTTCCTTAGTTAAGATAATTCTTTAGTTAAGATAGTTCTTTAGTTGAGATAATTCTTTAGTTAAGATATGTTCTTTAGTTTAGATGTGTTCATTAGCTAAGATAGTTCTTTAGTTTAGATGTCTTCATTAGTTAAGATAGTTCTATAGTTAAGATAGTTCTTTAGTTGAGATAATTCTTTAGTTAAGATATGTTCTTTAGTTTAGATGTGTTCATTAGCTAAGATAGTTCTTTAGTTTAGATGTCTTCATTAGTTAAGATAGTTCTATAGTTAAGAAGTGTTCCTTAGCTAAGATAGTTCTTTAGTTAAGATATGTTCTTTAGCTAAGTTATGTTCTTAAGCTAAGTTATGTTCTTTAATTAAGATGTGTTAAATAGTTTAGACGTGTTTCTTAGCTAAGACAGTTCTTTAGTTAAGATGTGTTCTTTAATTAAGTTAGTTCTTCTTTACTTTAGATGTGTTCTTTAGTTAAGATAGTTCTTTATTTAGGTCTCTTCTTTAGTTAAGGTAGTTCTTAAGTTTAGATGTGTTCCTTAGTTAAGATAGTTCTTTAGTTAAGATATATTCTTTAGTTAAGATATGTTCTTTAGTTTAGATGTGTTCATTGGTTAATGTAGTTCATTAGATGTGTTCTTAAATTAAGAGTTCTTTAGTTTAGATGTGTTCTGTAGTTAAGAGAGTTTTTTAGTTAAGATATGTTTTTGTTAAGATGTGTTCTTTAGTTAAGATATATTCTTTAGTTTAGATATGTTCCTTAGGTTAGATTTGTTCATTAGCTAAAATAGTTTGTTAGTTTAGGTGTGTGCATTAGTTAAGATAGTTCTGTAATTAAGAAATGCTCCTTAGTTAAGATAGTTGTTTAGTTAAGATAGTTGTTTAGTTAAGATAATTCTTTAGTTAAGATATGTTCTTTAGTTTATAGGTGTTCATTAGCTAAGATAGTTCTTTAGTTTAGATGTGTTCATTAGTGAAGATAGTTCTTTTGTTAAGAAGTGTTCCTTAGTTAAGATAGTTCTTTAGTTAAGATATGTTCTTTGGCTAATTTATGTTCTTTAGCTAATTTATGTTCTTTAATTAAGATGTGTTCTTTAGTTTAAACGTGTTCCTTAGCTAAGATAATTCTTTAGTTAAGATGTGTTCTTTAGTTAATATATATTCTTTAGTTTAGATGTATTCTTTAGTTAAGATAGTTCTTTAGTTCAGATGTGTTCTGTAGTTAAGGTTGTTCTTTAGTTTAGATGTGTTCTTTAATTAAGTTAGTTCTTTAGTTTAGATGTGTTCTTTAGTTAAGATAGTTCTTGGGTTGGGATGTGTTCTTTTATTATATTCTTTACTTAAGGTAGGCCTAGTTCTTCAGTTTGAATGTGTTCTTTAGTTCAGATTGTTCTTTAGTTAAGATATGTTGTCGTGTTAAAATGTGTTCTATAGGCAAGATAGTTGTTACATTTCGATTTGCTCTTCAGTTAAGATAGTTCTTTAGTTTAGATGTGTTCTTTTGCTAAGATAGTTCTTTAGTTAAGATATATTCTTTAGTTAAGATATGTTCTTTAGTTTTGGTATGTTTTTTAATTTAGATTTGTTCTTTAGTTAAGACAGTTCTTTAACTAAGATGTGTTTTGTGGTTATGATAGTTCTTTAGTTAAGATTGTGTTCTTTAGCTAAGATGGTACTTTAGTTAAGTTGTGTTCTTTAATTATGTTCTTTAGTTAAGATGTGTTCTTTAGTAAATATATTTCTTTTGTTTAGATTTGTTTTTCTTTTGTTTAGATTTGTTTTTTAGTTAAGATAGTTCTTTAGTTAAGATGTGTTCTTTAGTTGAGATGTGTTTTTTAGTTAAGATGTGTTCTTTAGTTTAGAAGTGTTCTTTAGTTAAGATTTTTCTTCAATTAAGATGTGTTCTTTAGTTATGATAGTTCTTTAGTTAAGATGTTTTCTTTAGTTAAACTATGTTAATGTGTTCTTTATATATATTCTTTAGTTAAGGTGTATTTTTTAGTTTAGATAGTTCTTTAGTTTAGATGTGTTCTTTAGTTTAGATGTAATCTATAGTTAATATAGTTCTTCGATTAAGGTGACATTGTGTTCTTCAGTTATAATAGTTCTTTAGTTAAGATGTGTTCTTTTCTTAAGATAGTTCTTTAGTTTACGTGTGTTCTTTAGTTAAGATTTGTTCTTTAGTTTAGATATATTCTTTAGTTAAGATTGATCTTCAATTAAGAAATGCTCTGTAGTTATGATAGTTCTTTAGTTAAGGCCAAGTATTTCCGTGATATCTTCCCCATCCAGGCAATCTGCTGCACCCGATCATCCTCCTATCTTAATCTTTCTCGATCCCTGTACTACTGTCAAGTTCTGCGATCGAACCATATCCAACAGCACCACGCCTCTGGAGCGATCTCCCTCTGAGTTCCGCAGATTCTCGGTTCATCTACCACAGCGGTTCTCAACCTTTTAACTGCCGCGACCCCTTTACAATATTTCCAAAGTTGTGGCGACCCTCCAAAAAAATTGATTGGGTTACTCCCCTTCACCGCAGTTTTGCTACCATTATGATGCATTTTACTTCTCACCATTTCTTAATCCATGCGCATCATGCATTGTGGGATAATAAATCATTATCAACGAAACAATTTATAATTTTTTGTTGGTAATAATTTTGAAAATTTTAAAAGTTAAATTTAGTAAATAAAATGTTTACTTTAATTGAAGTTTAATATTTACCTTGTATTGTACTGTGTCTGTACAATTAAGAGTTACAAATTTCAATGACAGTTGCTAGATTTAAAGTTTAAGCATTACTTAAGATTTAAGAAAACAAAGATACAGAAAGCCAACAATAATATTTCAATTAAAACTAGAAAAATTATGGAGTTTCGCAATCCAAAGAAGAGCATCAATGTAAAGGCTGTGCTTGTTTCTTTCTGACTAGATCAGAAATTCTCTGGTCAGTCTTTGTAAGAGCACAACGCAGAGATCATAATTACATAAAATATTAAATATTAAGAAACTACACTGACAAGTTTTTTTTACAAATTTCTGAAGGTTCCAGCCGACCCCTGGCAAATCGTAAGGCGACCCCCGTGGGGGTCGCGACCCACAGGTTGAGAACCGCTGATCTACCATCACCATTGCAACCCGTCCTCCATCCGCCTCCTCATGCTCCTCGATCTACTATCCCTTTGGAAAACCCTCTGATTTGACGCAGCGTTTGTTAATAGGCTAGTGCGGCGTGCGTGGTGCCCTTCGCTTGACCTTTAAGTGACGATTTTAGATATTTAGAAGTTTGGAGATTAGGATTACAACTGGTGCACAAGAATAGGCCTGCGCTAGCCTGCGAACGATGTATACTCTTGCAGGCGGCACCTGGTGAATGTCTTGGTCGATAGCGGCAATTCAGGGTTTACAGTTTCAAAAGTAGGCTATGCTTTATATTATTTTAAGACGTCATAATGTCTTCAGAAGAGAATTTTATAAATCTGAGAGTACTGCAAACGATAATCGTATACCTTCATTTTTTTCGTAAATACGCACCAATTTTACATTGTATATTATATGTCACGTTTGTCATGTTGAGCTACACACCTTCCAAAACGTGTTAACCACGTCAAGTATAGAATTTTTGGCGGCACAGAAAATTAAGATCATACTTTTAGGGATCATTTCTATAGTATTGTAACGTTTCTCGGGTTCGCTCCGCTAGTTCAGCCAGAGATAAGTAAGTAAGAAAGAAATCGTGAATACGTCTTTATTTCAAGACCTTCTGCTCAACGTCCAACGATATTCTCCCCTGATAAGAGAAAACTCCAACTGTCTATCCGATACTGAAAGTAATACAATTCCACCGAGTGACTTCTTCCGGACCGGTGATAGGTAAATCCAGGTAAGTTTCCACACTGGCAATAGATAAATCTTGTGATTAATCCAACTATGAGATAATTGTAATTCCACCAGGTAACCTTTCCACACTGGCAATAGATAAATCCTGTGATTAATCCAACTGTGAGATAATTGTAATCCCACCAGGTAACCTTTCCACACTGGCAATAGATAAATCCTGTGATTAATCCAACTGTGAGATAATTGTAATTCCACCAGGTAACCTTTCCACACTGGCAATAGATAAATCCTGTGATTAATCCAACTGTGAGATAATTGTAATTCCACCAGGTAACCTTTCCACGCTGGCAATAGATAAATCCGGTGATTAATCCGATCTCTCGAAGTTGGTACCAGTCCGATCGCTCACGGTCTGGACGATCTGCTGTTCAGCTCCGCAGCATCCGCATCTGTTAATAAAAATCCGGTTGACAACAGCTCCAGTTAGCAGCAGGCCAAGATCAACCACTCCAAGATCAACCACCCTTGATCGACCACATCAAGATCAACAACTCGAGATCAACAACGCTAGATCAACAACTCCTCGAGATCAACAACGACCGATCAACTCCTACCGATCAACTACTACCGATCAACTCCTCCTGTGGACCGTAATGTAATATACGTTTATTTAACGACGCCGTCATATCTAAGATGATTGACGTCAGACACAATAACATATGTACAGGTACATAATAGATCACGATAGGGGGTCCAAGACAGGTTAAGCTGACGGCCGGCTGCCAACCAAGAAAACCCCCGTAGGGGAAAGTGGTGGTAGGATTTTCCCATGCACGGTCAGCGGAGTTGGGTTTTCTCCCCTCCCCCGTCTTGGTTACATTTGTGGGGCTTGCTATTTACATAGGATAGTTCTCAGTATACTGTTAATATTGTTAATATTGTTCCATGTTTTATTTACACTAAAAGTTAATGTTCTTCTAGCTTCTTCTTGGTCTTCTTCTTTGTCTTCTTCTTTGACTTCTTCTTGGTCTTCTTCTTGGTCTTCTTCTTTCCGGTGGGGGCAGGGGGCCGCCTTCAGATCTTCCGACCGGAAACCTCCAGCCACTTGTAGATGGTATTCAGGCAGCTGGTTTGACTGAGTACGGTGTACAGATCGAAAGACCAGTTTTTCCGTGCGCACTCTCGGAGGAGCTGGTCTTGGAGTCCAGCCTGAGAAGGGCACTCCAAGAGGAAATGACGCACGGTTTCCTGGGCGTCACCGCACTCGTCACAGTTTCCGGTTTCGTGGCGGCCCCACAGCTTCAACTGCGCGTTGAGGCAGCAGTGCCCCATTCGGAGTCTGGTGATGGTGACTTCCTTCCTCCGGTTTGGGTCGGTGTATCTGCGGACCAGGCTGACGTCTGGCTCGACGACCCTATAGTCGGAGCCGGTGTCTGAGGTGGTCCACTCTGCTTGCCACTTCCGGAGGAAGTGGTCGCGGTAGAGGTGTCGTGCTTCTGGGTACTCGAGCGTCATCGGGAGGTCCACGGCGGTGTTGTGAAGCGCCTGTTTGCACAGGGCATCTGCCGTCTCGTTGCCTGGGACGCCGAGATGACCGGGGATCCAAACGATCTTCGGTGGCGACTCTGCGTGTTGCCCGTAGTCATCTATGGCGTGCATCAGGTCGACGAGATGATGTTGTCTTGTCCCGGACTGCTGTTTCTCCAGACTCTGCAGGACACCGAGGGAGTCTGAAAAAACAACAACATTTGGTATGTTAGCGCTAGCGGCCCATTCCATCGCCCTGCTTATGGCCTCCATTTCTGCTGCCAGGACTGACGACCCGTCGCTCATCCTGTAGCTTCCGTGGTGACCACAAGAGGGCACGTAGAAGGAGCACGATGCATTACCTGCGGGGTTCTTTGAGCCGTCCGTATAGATCGCCACATGGCCGTCGTAAGAGCGGATGTGGTCTTCGACCATGGACTTCCTTCTGAGGGAATCTGAAAAAACAACGACATTAGCAGCATTAGGTAGATCTCTCCTCCTGTGGACCGCATACACGCCCTTTTTATAGGCGTCCCCGAGGCCCAGTCAGCCCAGCCGCCAATCAACGTAGACTACCCCTATATCTACTTGCACGGCCTTAAAGAAAGTATAGGAAAAGGGGCGGAGCTTAGTTATAATTACCCGCTATGCAAGACGGTATGATAGCAGAAAAGGGGCGGAGCTTAGCTTAGCCGCAGACAGGCCTGCTGCATGCATCATAGCAGACGCGTACAGGCCAAAGTTGCACCAGTACACAGCCATGCATAGGGGTCATCCAAAATCACCATAATCGCCGCAGGCCACGAAAAATTCCGAGAGCTCTCTCTCGGATACAATGAAATATTGACTAACCTGGTTTAATCCAGAATGATGACATCGTCGTCCTCATTCCTTCCTTCTTGACCACCCGGTAACGAGGCGTCGAACGCCTTGTACACCACCTGGGAAACCCAGGTGGGGCAGGAAGGTAAGACCCTCCCCACACTCTCCACAAACTGTGCTTCACTAACTTTCCTCACATGCTGAAAGGCAACCGCGAGGATGCACTCTAAGTCGGGGGCCGAAAACCCAGGAAATCCACTACCATCTGTAACCTCGGTATCCAAATCCAAGAGTTCTTCGAACGAGATTTCCGGAAGTGGGGACCCTCGTAGCCACTTCATCAATTTGTCTCCACTTTCCTCACTGGCTTCGGAAATATCCTCGTAAACCACGACATCATCTCCTTTGCTGTTACCAGGTTCTACCAGCTCCACCGTGGGCGAACATTTCGCTGGATTGCTCTCCACTGCGTAAATCCTTCGCGAAATGTGGCGATGCTTTCTCATGGCGTGTCGTCTCAACGACGCGGCGGCCGCCCGGCCCCTAAAAACCTTTCCACAAGCTCTACAAATCTTAAACGACATGCTTCGATTCAATAACTAGCTCCCCTAAACCTTCTATTACTCGTGTATTCAACTATTTCTCCAGATTTAACTAAACTTGCTTCGATTTGTCGGACTAGTTAACGACGTATACAAAAACAAAACCGGTCCTAACTGACTTCACCAAATTCAAATTCGTACTGATCGTTTAAAGTCACGATCCTTACGCCGCGTAATTCGCCCGCCCCCTATACCTACATTAGGAAGGCGTAGACATAAAGTAGTCCCGGATTACGCTACCCTTAACCCATTCATTAGCTAAGGAGCTCTTATATTAACCCTAAGGAAATTTTACACGGTCTATAGCATAATAGGGCGGGTATTTCCCACACCACTACTATCACACAATATAGCTTTTGCGTGTATCCGCTGTTCACTTAACTTACTCAACCAAAATTCCTTAATCTTTCCATGACTTCCCCTATTCATTCACTAACATGGCGCAATCACAAAACAGTCCTTTTACTGTACTAACTCTAAAATTCACAATTAATTCAGAAGAAATTTACCAATTTATTTAATTTGTCATACCTAAAAGCTATATAATTCTATGAAGGAAATTTACATTTTTAAAGCTTTGCTCGCCGTATACGGCCATCGAAACGCCGTTAAAAGCAACTCTTAATTAGGGCTTTAAGCAATTATTTAAAAACCCATGCTCAGCGCTCATCTCTTTCGCCTCGTCTGCTCCCTAGTCAAAACGTGCCGGTCGTCGGATGACCCTTTGTGGCCGTTGAGGGGGTGGGGCGCCCGGGGCTCTTTCTTCAACTCTTTCACGGCTCGTGGGAACCGAAGCACATTCCGATGAGTCAGCTTCCTCAGCCCAGACTCCCTTTCTCCGTCCGTAGCACGGCTTCAATTTATCGACATGCACGATAAAAGCCTTCGCCTTTGGCGACCGCTGTATCTCGTAGTTGACAGCCCCACATAGCCGGACTACCATATACGGACCTGTGAAGTTCTTAGTCCACTTTGGACTCCGTCCTTGAAATCTTCTTGGCGTGTAATAAAACACCCACTCTCCAATGTCGTATTTTCTGGGTCTTACGCGCATGTCGTAACCGTGCTTGCGCCTCTCAGCTGCCCGTCTTAGATTCTGCCTAACAACTCGGTAAGCGGATTCCATACGCTCCTCTAGTTCGGTCACATACTCGGTATAGCTTGGCCTATCTTCTACCCTTCCCTCGGGTCTCAACTCCCAAATTCCAGAACAAACGGTACCGAGACATGTTAGACATCCAGATCCTGGAATCATGTAAACTAACACTGCTAGGGAACACAGGAAAGCAACATCATACCTTAAGAACTTATTTGTCGCCCTTTTGCATTTCTCATTTGTCTGTCTCTCAACCCGGTGACACAGTGGCTGTCTTCCTACTGACTGCTTCACCTGACGCAAGTCACCCAAATCTCTTTCCGTGGTTGAAAACTCATCACTACAATTCACCGATGGTACATCTTCTTGTAGGTCACTTAAACCTCTTGTCTCTGGTGGCATATCTTCTAGAAGGTCTTTCATCAGTCCTTCCACCACCGGGTCATCGGTTAATACCTCCCTGCTCGACATGTTCTCCTCCTCCCCAGTTACCTGTACGGGTTTCAACCCACCAATTAACTGACCTTCGAGCAGTTTGACTGGCTGCTCCCCTAAGTTCAAAACTCTAACTCGAGCTAAGTTAGCATTATCCGCTAAAACTACTCGCGCTACATGCACGCCTGGTGAGACTTCGCCGGTCTCGGTCATCCACGCTGTTGCGGTCGTCTTTAAATCTCCATATAACATTTTCGACGGGACCTCACATTCGGACCGAGGGGACACTATCACTTCTTCAGCGACTACAATCCTCCGACACCACGTGGCCCCATTCCCTTTTACTAGTGGAATGCGACGACGACCAACAAAGAGAGCACCCGATCCAAACCCAATACGGCAACGATGTTCACGTAGCCAATCCATGCCAAGAAGGGGCTCATAGATTTGATCGGAAACCAGAAACTTAGTGGTGAGAGTGCAGCCTCGCTGAATCTGTAGAGGGACAGCTACTTCTCCTAACACACGGATCCGAGTACCATTAGCGGCCAAAAGAATGCGCGAAGAAGGCTGAAGCGTTAAACCTGTGACATACCGAGAGGGTACCAAACTTACTTCAGAACCAGTATCAATGAGATGTAGTCTAGATCTCTCATTAAGCATTGCACGGATATAAATAGCATTATTGGTCAGGACAAGAGAAGGCTCGCGAGTAGTATGATTGGTTACTACATTACCGTCTCCCTGCAAAGCTGCTGGGTCTTGCATAGGGCTATCCACTGACTGAGCGGAGGACTGACGAGGCTGACGGCAACGGCGGGCTATATGACCAGGTCGCCCACAGTTGTAGCATTTCATGTTATCTCCACGACCAACGTAGCGGTTAGCCGTCGTCTTCGTTTCTGGAACAGATGATGATATTCTGTTTAAATCCTCCAGACGTTGAAATATTTTCTCCTCCAAGTCTTGTTGCCATTGTCTTTGCGCAGCAATGAAGCTATCCATTTGTAATTGTAGCTGCCCGTTGTTATCCACCTCACGGGTTCCACGAACTCGGTTGTAAGTAAGTAAGTAAGTAAGTAATCTTTTATTAGTATAAGACAAACGCTCATACTTTACAACAATACATACAAAAGGATCACAATATCAGTAACACTGTAAGACAGTTTAAACACAAGCAATTCTATATAATGTCTTATTTACATACATATACATTATACAGTATTATAAACAATAAACGATAGTGTCTTATTTACATACATAGGCCGATCTATAACTAAAGTTATGATCTAAGCCTTACATTCTAAGGAACATAAGCATTACTATATGGTCTACAAAAAGAGCCAGTTTAGATATCAGAACAGGTACTAGAACCAGCATTAACCCAGTTTTTATACTTGTACAGTGAGCGAATGATGAAGGATTTCTTATGTAGCAATGTATTAAAGTGCGGTAATTCAAAAGCATGTCCCCTTTTTCTTAAGTTGAATTTATGAAGGTGCTCTGCAGGCAGTAATTGGTGAAGACAGTGTTGGGGTGACTGGATGCTTTTGAAGAACTTCAATTCAATTTTTTCACAAATCTTCTCTAAAGTTAAACCATCACCACTAAAGAGGTTACTGTGCCCAGCCCTGCGCAAAAAAGATTCAATTTTTCCACCCAGTTCAGCCGACAGGAATCCCCCCCAAGATGGTATGGCATACGTTAGTCGGGAGACTACAAGGGCTTGAAAAATGTTCTTTAGTTTGCTGGGAGGCATTCCTTGAGATCGGAGGACTTTTAGGGGGTATAGGCGTTGGCTGCATATCTTCAAAATAAATGAAACATGGTCATCAAATTTTAAGTCTTCTCGAAAAAGAACACCCAGCAATTTGACAATCGGCTTCCGTCGATCATCCACATCCGCCATCTGTTGATAAGCTCCCAAACGTAAAGCCATTCGATAAGCCTCATCAATTGTCTTGGGCTCACGTTCTCTGACTTTGAGTGAAAGTTCTCTATCTCTGATAGCCTCCAAGAATGCATCACGGGCGACAATCTCCGTGGTTTCACTAGACGGAACAGGGTA
Source organism: Allolobophora icterica (assembly GCA_963556255.1). Lineage (NCBI taxonomy): Eukaryota > Metazoa > Annelida > Clitellata > Crassiclitellata > Lumbricidae > Allolobophora > Allolobophora icterica. The sequence continues at coordinate 43,817,371 of OY744609.1, read as the reverse complement.
CGCAAGTACGACCAAACGTCTGATATCGTGCAACAAATCACTCAGGCTTTCGTCTGGACGCTGCCGACGATAATAGAGCTGAGCTCTAAATGTTTCAGCCTGTCCCTCAGTTCCGTACCTTTGTCGTAATCTTTCCACCAGCTGTTCATACGTAATATCCGATCTTGCTCCGAAGTCCCACAATAATTGTGTTGCAGCCTTGTCAAGAGCGCATCGAAGAAAATCGACTTTATCACTGCCCGACCATTGGTTATGTCGAGCACAGACTTCAAACTGATGTAGAAAAGACTCCAATGAGCCCGTGCCATCAAATTTTCCAGGCTTCATGTAGTGTTTCTTTTGACTGAGTAGGTTACCAACATTTTCCAGCAGCCGCGATTCTGAAACGGTTTCTTTCATATTCGACGTCTTAGACTTTCCATAGTCAACCGTCGCCGAAGAGTTAGGAGCATCGAAATCAATGCCCTCAAGTAAACCACCACGATCTAACTTACTTCTTTCCATTGTTTTCTTTGACTCCTTTACTACCGGTGTCGAAGAAACAGGTTTTCCAGTCGATGCATCTTCTTCGAATTCCATCAGAGTATATACAATTGTGTTATCTCCGTCAGTGTTGGCCATTTCCGATGATCAGAGTAATTTCTTTGTTTTCAGACTTCTTTCTCACCACTTTCAAACCGCACTTCCGGGTACCAATTTGTAACGTTTCTCGGGTTCGCTCCGCTAGTTCAGCCAGAGATAAGTAAGTAAGAAAGAAATCGTGAATACGTCTTTATTTCAAGACCTTCTGCTCAACGTCCAACGATATTCTCCCCTGATAAGAGAAAACTCCAACTGTCTATCCGATACTGAAAGTAATACAATTCCACCGAGTGACTTCTTCCGGACCGGTGATAGGTAAATCCAGGTAAGTTTCCACACTGGCAATAGATAAATCTTGTGATTAATCCAACTATGAGATAATTGTAATTCCACCAGGTAACCTTTCCACACTGGCAATAGATAAATCCTGTGATTAATCCAACTGTGAGATAATTGTAATCCCACCAGGTAACCTTTCCACACTGGCAATAGATAAATCCTGTGATTAATCCAACTGTGAGATAATTGTAATTCCACCAGGTAACCTTTCCACACTGGCAATAGATAAATCCTGTGATTAATCCAACTGTGAGATAATTGTAATTCCACCAGGTAACCTTTCCACGCTGGCAATAGATAAATCCGGTGATTAATCCGATCTCTCGAAGTTGGTACCAGTCCGATCGCTCACGGTCTGGACGATCTGCTGTTCAGCTCCGCAGCATCCGCATCTGTTAATAAAAATCCGGTTGACAACAGCTCCAGTTAGCAGCAGGCCAAGATCAACCACTCCAAGATCAACCACCCTTGATCGACCACATCAAGATCAACAACTCGAGATCAACAACGCTAGATCAACAACTCCTCGAGATCAACAACGACCGATCAACTCCTACCGATCAACTACTACCGATCAACTCCTCCTGTGGACCGCATACACGCCCTTTTTATAGGCGTCCCCGAGGCCCAGTCAGCCCAGCCGCCAATCAACGTAGACTACCCCTATATCTACTTGCACGGCCTTAAAGAAAGTATAGGAAAAGGGGCGGAGCTTAGTTATAATTACCCGCTATGCAAGACGGTATGATAGCAGAAAAGGGGCGGAGCTTAGCTTAGCCGCAGACAGGCCTGCTGCATGCATCATAGCAGACGCGTACAGGCCAAAGTTGCACCAGTACACAGCCATGCATAGGGGTCATCCAAAATCACCATAGTATGTATCGCCAGGACGTCAGGTAAAACTGATTACTGGACCTCACACCAGGATGATGTGACAGAACGCTTTCTCCTGAGCGTGAGAATGACACTGCCGTGGATAGTTCTCGGTCCACAAGGCAGTGCTCAGCGAGGATCGTTCCTCTTGGACCTTAACGGGACCAAGACGAGGGAGGAAACGCAGTCTGACTGGTGTGCTCTTTCAATCAGCGAAAAATAATATGCTTATCTGCTCTTCCGCAGACCAACAGAAAGCTGCTTTGCCGTAAAGTTGCCTCAAAAATTCTAACACAATGTAATTATGCAAACCTTTTCTAACGTTAGGCCCTAGCTTTTATCATGTCTACCCGCACCTATCAAACTCAACACGCAACGATTGATTGAAGACGACGACACAGATGCTCTTCAAGTTCGACGTAAGTGTTACTGGCTGCCTAAGTATGTGTCTGTACGCACCAGCGTAATTGTGCATTTCAAAGCGGATTGTACACTAGAAAGGAAGTATAAAACTCGGTCGATTATTTCCTCCTCGGTCGATAATTTTCTGTCATACGGCTCATCAAATAGAACACGTTATGCAGCAATTCCCAAGTCTCTATGACAACAACTTAGAAGCAACGTGCATCACGAAGCTCACAGTCGAAACAATTCAATAATATTGGTCCACAGTCGAAACAATTCATTGATATTGGTCCATGATAATAATAGTATCGCCGATACCTAATTCTCTTCATTTTTCTCCGGCAAGATGCACCCCCTTCGCTTCACAATGCAATATATTCTAGACACACATTCCCCCTTGCCTCAACTAGCACTGATTCACTCCCTTCTGTGAACCATATCCTCCTTCCTCTCATATGCTCATCTGAAGTCGTCCACCCGAGAATATATCCAACATAGCAATATAGGCCTACGCCTCTCGAACGATAGGCCTATCTGAGGCTATCTCTGGCAATCGGACTCGGGCCACCAATGGACATCGCTCTCTGGACAACCCATCGGATGCGTCGCAGCGCTCGTGAATAAGCTGGTGCTTTGTGCTCAGCTTTACAGTGGCGCTTTAGAAAATAATTGGAGATTACGATTACGACTACGATCTCCCCTCTGAGTTCCGCAGATTCTCGTTTCCCTCATTATAATTGCAACCCGTCCTCCATCCTCCTCCTCATGCTTCTCTATCTATCACCCCAGGCTTTCCACTCAAAACTGAAGTCTCACTTTCAAGAACTCCTACGCCGCCGACTCATCTGATCCTCCGCCTTCCAATTCTTCTTGCCATAAACGACACCAGTCTTAACAGCTGCTCTGCTTTCTCTTTCGAGCCCCCCACATGGTAACGGACTCGGGCATCATTTGGACTACTCTTTGGAAACCTCTCTGATTTGACGCAGTACCAGTGAAAAGGCTGTACCCTGCGCTTGGCCTTCGAGTGGCGCTTTAGCAGTTTGGAGATTACGATTACGGCGGCTTTCTGTCAGAAACTTGCCCACAACGTCATTTAACGCGACTTCGCTGAGACGTTCAGCAGTCCAAATATTCTATAGGCCAGCGGCGTAACCAGGGCTTCAAAATAATTACGCAGCTTGTAACACTGAGGGGAGGGGTCCTGGGAGGGGGCTGTGCCCCTTCCCCAGGGTAAGAAATTTTTTTCTTTAGAGGTTTGTAATGGTGGATTTTGGAGACCATCTTTTTGGTTAAAAGTACATTTTACATAATTTCTATGGCAAATCATATAATTTCATAATGTGATTTAAAAAATTTTCTCAACTGCAAAGTCCCAGCAGCTAACGTAGACTAGAAACAGACAGACTCACCAAAGAACAAATTTTTAATTAAATAAATCTCTCTAAAATCTCAGTTAACTAACACACATCGAAGTAAGCATGCATAGGGCTATAGGCAATAGGCCCTATGCATGTTTACTTCGATGTGGGTTAGATAACTGAATAAATATTATACGCTGTGTGTTAGTTAACTTCGATGTGTGTTAGTTAACTGAATATGTGCAACAAGATTAAAATAACAGTTAATAAATATGAAAAATCCAAAATGGACATCATGTAAGTACCCAAAAACTACAAGGTCATGTGTAGCCGAGTCTTGGGTTCATATGGAGCGATATTTATTATGTATAATATATTGTACTTAAATTACTTGTACTTGAGTACAATATATTATGTATAATATATTGTACTTAAATTAATTTTCTGACCCCAAACTACAAGGTCATGTGTAGCCGAGTCTTGGGTTCATATGGAGCGATATTTATTATGTATAATATATTGTACTTAAATTAATTTGATGAACTATGTACACCAAAGTGCGGTTAGCAGTTGCTTTTTAATAAAGGATATACTTACTTACTTACTTACTTACTTACTTACTTACTTACTTTACTGGTTATTTTTTTCCATTATAATTTCATTTCATTTTTTAAATTCCACAATGTAGGGGTTAACCTGGGGCTCTCTAAAATCTCATTGAATCTGAGCGACTCGCAATATCGATGGTTCCCGCTCAGAGGTAGGGGCCTACCGACTCGGACTCCAGATCCCACGATTCCCCCTTCCGGTCAGCAACAATGCCTGAACCGAGCTCTATGAGAACTGAAATAGGTCGTGTTAATGGGTGCCGATCCCGAATGGGGGACGATGGAGACAAGACCCCCACCTTTAACAGTGGGGGGACACACCATACAGATGTCTCCCCCACTCCCTAAATTTTGAAGAAACACCAAAAAAGGTCAACCAATTTTGGACCTCTTTTTTGACCAGATCAGCTCGAAGCTCTTTTTTCAACAGATAAGTTCAAAAGTGTCCCCTCTACCTGTCAAACAAGATCGTCGCCAGTACTGTTGTGTTACGTACCCGAACTGAAACTAAACGTTGATTGTCTGAGACGTTTGATGGAAGCCTTCTTCGAAGATGCATTACAAGTAGACCTAGAAGCCATGACTCGTCAGTAATGGGTTTCGAACAATGACTTGGTCTTGCTCTCGGTACGGAGAGAGTGAGTGAGTGAGTGAGTAAGAGAGAGAGAGAGAGAGAGAGAGAGAGAGAGAGAGAGAGAGAGAGAGAGAGAGAGAGAGAGAGAGAGAGAGAGAGAGAGAGAGAGAGAGACAGACAGACAGACAGACAGACAGACAGACAGACAGACAGACAGACAGACAGACAGACAGACAGACAGACAGACAGACAGACAGACAGACAGACAGACAGACAGACAGACACAGACAGACACAGACACAGACAGAGACAGACAGAGACAGACAGAGACAGACAGAGACAGAGACAGAGACAGACAGAGACAGAGAGAGAGCTGCTGAGAGAGTGGGGGGGGGGGGGCAGTAGCAGGACGAAGGAGGCATATGGTGCCCAGGGCAGTTGCCTCGAGCGCAGGACCTAATATGGAAGGGGGAAACGAGGAATTTTCTTACCCCAAACTCAAGGGCGTAAACTTGTCCAAAATATTGGGGGGGGCATGGGGTCTGGACCAGAGGAGCAAAAAACAAGTTTTTTCTAGATGAAAAGTTGCTTTTTTAAAACAAGTTTTTCAAGATAAAAAGTTGTTTTTTTGTTTTTTTGTTTTGTTTTTGTCTTTATGGTTCTTGTTGTTTTGGTGGTTTTTAAGATTTTCGGATTTCGAACCATAAAAATCATGAAAAAAGGCATGAACAAGAGCTCCAACTCAATTTAATTCAGTTGCGATTTCCGAAAATTAAAAATCATTAAATCAATGTTATTAAAGTAACTTCTACAAAAATGGGAAAGTTATTTTAAAAAATCAAATTTTGTGGTTTTCTTTTTTTAAACCAATTTCCGAAAAAAAACTTTTTTCACCTCTGGTCTGGACAGTCAGCAGAGGCTTCCGGTGTTAAGTTAATGCGTATGAAATGGGGCGTTTTGCTTACATGCAAATTTGTTTCATATTGAAGATATTGAAGATAAAAATAAATTTTTGTTTTCATTTCAGATGAATTTCTGACAGTATTTCAGTTCTGTGTCTCTGTTTTTCTGTTTCTGAAGAAATTTGTCTATATTGAAACATAATATTTTAATATTTTAAGAAATTCTCCTCTCGAATTTTGGGGGGCATTGCCCCGGCTCCGCAATTATTGGTGAGGCACGTGCCCCGGCTGACCCCCCAGAGTCTACGCCTATGTATATACATGTTTATATATATAATTATATACATATGTATGTATATACACACATATATATGGCTGTTAATGGTTTAAATCGCGCTAATGCATAATGTCTTTGCTGACAGACACTTCAGTGTCTGGAAATAGACATTATGCGTCGGCATAATTATGACTGATTTCTAATGTTGACAAGGACCGAGGGAATGGTTCGGAAACAGATAGGAATAATGAGATGCCAGTAAATGTGTGATTATCTTGCCTTATCTTGCCTTGTCTAGCCTAACAATATGTCTACACACACGCACGCACGCACGCACACACACACACACACACACACACACACACACACACACACACACACACACACGAACACGAACACACTTATTTCTGAAAAGTACTGAGGTGTATATGTTTGTAATACATACTTAGGGTGTATATATTTGTATATATACTTGGGGCTCTTCTTTTGGAAGAATGGAGAATCGAAGGAAGACTGGAAAAATAGTTATGGATTCTGAAAAGAATATTGGAAGGTGCTTGTAAAATTGTAAAAGTCTGAAGGGTGGCTGGAAAACATGTAGAGGGATCCTGGTGACGTCGGAAAGATGTGTGGGATAGGTGTGGATGGGGCTGGAGTGTTTAGGGAATTTTGAGGTAATGGAGAAGTGATGGAGTGGTGGTGGCAGATGGAAGAGTTATCAAGCAGGACTGGTCTTCGAAAAGGCCTTGAACCGAGTTATCTGTGGCAGTAGTGTGGCTGTTATTTTGATAAAAGACTCATATGGACCAAAGTTTAAGCCTGGGACTGCTAAATAGAGAAATAACCCAACGCCTATGGCCTATGCTGTACACTCCTGGCATAGGCCTATGCACTCCTAAGAGCGAGTGTAGACAGCTGGATTTCTTCTTTAAACTAAACTTCAGTTATCAGCGAGTGATGGCTGTTCATTGTTGTGTGATCTGTGGTGAAAATAACAAGTGGTTCATTCGCTTTCCTTGTTTCCTTTGTCAGGTGGTTACACTATGGTACATTGATATTTTGTAAAACCTTTACAAAAAAACTTTGAAACCCTGGGTGAACACCTTCTTGTATTGTATTGTATTGTATTGTATTGTATTTACGAATTTATAAAGCGCCTCTTGCAGTACAACGTAATCAGAGGCGCTCATATCATACTGTATGTCTGTCTGTATTTTTGTCTGTCTGTCTGTCTGTCTGTCTGTCTGTCTTCTGTCTGTCCATCTGTCTGGTGTCAAAACTAATGTGGAAGTGAAATAAATAATGTCCATATAATTAAAGTATGGCATGAGCCTAAGTTGCTCATGCCATACTTTAATCAGGGCTGTAGTCGAGGGTATACGCAGGTATACAGCGTATACTCACCTCTAGAGACCGTATACTCACCTCACAAAATATTTATATTTATTTATATTAAAATACTGTAGCATATATTCACAAAATACTGTAGCGTATACTCACCTCTAATTTGTTTCGGAAAACTAACCGGTAGCGTATACTCACCTCTAATTTTACCACTACAGCCCTGACTTTAATTATATGGACATTATTTCATTCCCCCCTCAACAGTTGCTGGAAAACATAATTTGCTGGTTTCGATTATATCTGTCTGAACGAACCCACATGATTATATCGGGTGACTAAACAAAATGGATCCACATTAAGCTGGGCGTTCCTCAAGGTTCTGTACTTGGTCCTCTACTCTTTATTCTCTACACGGCTGACATTCCTTCTCTTTTTCCACTCGGGAGCTGCTGGTCATCTCTGCGGATTACATGCAAGCATTTGTCCATGGGTCTCCTTAATCCGAATTGCACTTAGTTGAGCGTATTGAGTCTTTGTGGAAGTCTCTACATTCCTGGATGTGCTCAAATCGTCTCTCTCTCTTAATGGCTGCAAAACCCAGTTAATTTGGTTTGGCTCCCCTCAACAGTTGCTGAAGATTGATTTTGCTCTCCTATCGGAAATCTTTCCACACTACTCCTTTTCATCAAGTGTACGTGACCTGGGTGTTAACTTGATAGCTCTCTCTCCTTCAAAGATCACATCTCTAACTTCACACGTGTTTCTTACTCCCACTTAGACGTGTTATGGCTGTTCGACGATCTGTCTCATCCTCTGTTTTCACAACGCTGGTACATGCTTTCATTTGCTCCAGAATTGACTACTGCAATTCGCTTCTAATCGGTCTTCCCAAGGCTCGAGAGACGAATCGACAGTTAAAAGAATGAACGCATGATTGAACGAATGTAGTGAAGGGATAAATAGGTAGATAGATGAATGACTGGATAGATGGAGGAATAAGTGGATAAACAAATGAATAACTGCTTTTCGTTTCTGTTTGTTGTACACCTATAGAATGAAAACCATTGCAAAATTTAATGCACAATCTTTATTAGATGAATATCACTCATTCTGTTTCCGTCAGCCTCTATTAACGTCTCGACAAAGTAGACTTCAGTCTGCATTTTCATAACGATAAGAACTTCTATGTCAGCGTCTGTTCATTGATGATATGATTCCACACTGACTCTTCCCGTCTGTCAGGGTTTAAAGTGGAGTGGGAACGGTGTTCCCACTGCTCTCGAAATTCTTTGCTTGCGTTCCCACTGCTCACGCTTGCGTTCCAATGAAGCTCCTCTTTAGAGTTCCCACTGCTCACCGAAACCACTTTCACCACTGCCGTCTGTCCAACTCTTCCATGCGCCTCCTTCTAATCCCTCGCCAAGACCTTGAACCTCAACCAACGACCAATAAACACCAAAACAAAACCCACGACCAAATAAACAGCACATGACACCAAAATAAAAAACAAACACACGACAAATAAAAACAAACTAACAGTACAAAGCATTTAGATTTTGCATTGTATTTAGTTAACGACAAAAGAAACAACAAAGCAAAGTCCAAAGGACAAAGTAAACAACAAAATAAAGAACAAAACAAACGCGAAAGTAAACAACAAACGACAAAGTAAACAAAATAAACAACAAAATAAACAAGACAAAAACACAAAAACTACACACAGGGCTTACGGGATTCTAATCCGCGCCAGGGGCCCCCCTGCCTTCACGAGCTTACGGGAGATTAAGCCGCGCCAGAGGCTCGGCAGGGGTGTAGGTTTTGATTATTTTGTCTTGATTATTTTGTTGTCTATTTTGTTACTTTGTCGTTTGTTGTTTGCTTTCGTGTCTGTTTTGTTGTTTACTTTGTTGTTTAGTTTGTCGTTTGTTGTTTGCTTTGTAGCTTGTTTTGTCGCTAAACTAAACACAAATACAAAATCTAAATACTTATAAAAAAAATATACAAATACACTACAAAAAAATAAAGACAAATAAAAAAATAAATACAAACACAAAACGACCACCACACCCTAAACACACCACACCCTAAATACAATCCGACAATACGGAGCCACTCAGCAGCCATCCCAATGCCCATCCTCTTCAAAACGACCACCAAACCCTACACACACCACACCCTAGAGCCACTCAGCAGCCATCCCAATGCCCATTCTCTTCAAAACGACCACCAAACCCTACACACACCACACCCTAGAGCCACTCAGCAGCCATCCCAATGCCCATCCTCTTCAAAACGACCACCAAACCCTACACACACCACACCCTAAACAGAATCCGACAATACGACACTGAGCAGCCATCCCAATGCCCATCCTCCTCAAGCAGGAAACTTCCTGCCAGAATATCCAAAGGTACCTATTGAAACACAGTAAAATAATGAAGGTTATTATTACACGTTATGACAAAATAGCAACATGAAATGAAAGAAACAGTGAACATGGAATTGGAGGAGCTGTGCAGCAGGCAAACACAATTCCTGTGTAGAGATTTTCGATCATTATTATTCTACACTTAGCTACGTCATACACGGCCTGCTTCTGTCAATCTTCATCCACATATAATAATAATAATAATAATAATAATAATAATAATAATAATAATAATAATAATAAACATGGAGGACGGCGACCTCCAACCTTACATGTAATTACACTCCTGCTTTATAGTTTCTTAGAGCCTGAGGGATTTTCGTACCTCGGGCGTTAAAAAACAAAATAAAAAAATAAAATAATAATAATATAATATTCTTTATTATTTAAAATTGACAGATGCAGTAAGATTACATTGAAACATGAAAGTACAATCAAGATCTTAATTAAACACGGTTTGGCAGCCATGCAAGGCGCCGCCCTAGAGGGGGGTTACGGGAATCGATCAGCGAACCTAATGCTCTCCTGGCCATGAGTGCTACCATTACTCTATCCCCCCTCCCCAAGTATCTCATTCCAGTGGTTTGATTTTGAGGTGCAGACACAATCCCTGGTCAGATAAAAATAAATCCATCTGTTTTTTAAGTTCAGTATATTCAGTATGTATTGAAAGACCTCAGGAAATTTTACTCAACTGGTACTGCGACACGTGTCTTGTACACAACGTGAATATCAGCTTTCACAACATAAAATTATGAGGTAGAATGATATAATTCACAATTTGTATAGACAAGTTCAGAGTAGATTAGTTTGTACAAGATATATTCATCTTAATGATCTTTAATCAAAATTTTAGATAAACATTAAGAAGTAAATGACAATTAAAATACATATCAAATGTACATCAATAACTCCCCATAATTTGCATTATCAAAGTTATATTATAACAAGGTCAGGCAAAGAGTCTAAATTTAATCAGCTATAGATCAAGTCTTGGATTCCATCCCTACACCAGAGCACTGTTTACACAACACATCTGCAGAATTTTAATTGTATTTGAAAGTTTATACAGTGCCACTAAAAGAGCAAAACTAATCGCTGCTAGCTTATATGATGTAAAATGTCATTCAGAACTGGAATTACAATAGTTAGCAAAAATCAGAAACCTACCATCTTTGGCATGGCGCTCCTTGCTCTTTCTCATCCTTCTTGTCTTCCAACTGATCTCTCTGCCTCTGGAGGTCTGAGTTCGCCGCCTGCAGTCCTGCCAATCGTGAGCTGAAATTGCATGATTTGCAGTCGGCATGTTTGGAACACACAATGAATGACGGTGGAGGTGTTATCGATGAAGGACGACGAATGTGACCTTCCATGGCTTGCCGATCTAGATGCAGAACGGTCGCGACGTGTAGACTTCGCAGTGGAGCGTCTGGTTTTGAGTGTACTCGTATGTGTACTCGTATGTCCTTCCTTGACAGTAAAAACCTCCATCCGGTTGCAGTGGTCAGCCACTTCCTGTGTGTTTCTTCTCAGGCCTTCGAGCATCGACTCGGTGTGCTCGAGCTGGCATTTAACGGACTATCCACGTTGAGGATCAAGTCAGGCTTTGACGGGCGACACAGCTTGTAGCCTTGTGAATCAAGACTCTTGTGAGCAGTTGCCAACTTGAAAAGTTCTGACAGCAGGAATCACGCATTTCTGATTGTTCGGCAGACTGACAATCAGTCGCTGGGTAGTCTAAGATAAAACACAACATTACGATTTTGGTCTGAAAAAGAAAGTTCTCTGTGACGGACAACAGACGCACAGCTGAATTCCAAATTCATATTCTTCTTCCTTAGGCAGACACTTCAACAATGAAGTAGAATCCTACTGTTTGGATCGTTGGGTCATCTACCAGACATAGCCTCCCTTAAGATGTTCTTATGGTTAGGGATACATGTACTACTCTTTATCAACGCTTAAAACTCTTTTGCCTGTGGGGATGGCCTGGAAGTGAATGCATATGAGGAGACACTTGAAGAAGTGCTACATGAATGCCCTGAATGAATTAAAGATTTCCATATAGAGGAGAATTTTAACTGTAGTCTTGTGGACTACCTAGGAGCAACGTAAGTTAAACTTTTCACAGACTAAAATTAAAATATACCGATATATTAAACACTTGCTGGTTGCATAAAAGCTGTTGCCTGATACAGATTTAATTCATGTTTTTAATTTATAAACTCATCTTGAACTTGGTAAAGAAGAATTCAGACTTCATAAAGTGGAAACCAAATCTACTGAAATGAAACGGCTGTTTTCTTACCTCAAATGACTGCTGGGTCGACGACTTGAGTTTGTCCTTCTCTGACTTTTTTTTAACGAGTTCACTTGGCTGGGTCCAAGTGACGAGTGTCTTTCTCGGACTTCTTTCTTTAACCAGTTCAATTGGCTGGGTCCAAGTGACGAGCGTCTTTCTCTGACTTATTTTTATAACCAGTTCAATTGGCTGGCTCCAAGTGACAAGCGTCTTTCTCGGACTTATTTTTATAACCAGTTCAATTGGCTGGCTCCAAGTGACGAGCGTCTTTCTCGGACTTATTTTTTAAACCAGTTCAATTGGCTGGCTCCAAGTGACGAGCGTCTTTCTCGGACTTATTTTTATAACCAGTTCAATTGGCTGGCTCCAAGTGACGAGTGTCTTTCTCGGACTTATTTTTTAAACCAGTTCAATTGGCTGGCTCCAAGTGACGAGCGTCTTTCTCGGACTTATTTTTATAACCAGTTCAATTGGCTGGCTCCAAGTGAGGAGCGTCTTTCTCGGACTTATTTTTTAAACCAGTTCAATTGGCTGGCTCCGAGCGACGAGGGTCTTTCTTGGAATTTTTTTTAACCATGCGACGAGTGTCTTTCTCCTCATTCCCACGGTCAGATTAATTCTGCTCCATCAGAGGTGGTATTTGTTTAGTATGATGACTCGAAGAACCACTGGTGGTATGTCCTCTGCCGCCGCGACGTCGACCGCTACCTCCAACTGAACCTTGTGATCGACTTCCAGAGTAAGACTATTCCTCCTGTCTCCCAAACCTTCGTTGGTAGCAAAATAAAATGCAGCCTTTCAGTCGAAGAAGTTACACAGTTTGTGTTACCATGTGAAATATAAAGAACTTCACAAAAAAGACCCAGAACAGTTTCGTATTTTCCATAAAAAAATAGCCAATGACAATCATAAAACTTGGGCTGCATATAATAATAAACAGATGAAATACACTGCACATAATGGCTGAAAAATCTTGGCAAATGTGGCTCAAACAAATTTCACTGTAATTAATAATGAAACACCATACCTTCTCCTGTTTGGTCTTCGGCGCCCTCCTTCACGTCCAGTTGCTTGCTGTTCCTGGCCATCTTCTTCAGCAGTTGCTTCAGATTTCTCAGCAGAATACCTGTAGTTCTCATCTTCAGCGCGACGGTGATTACCTATTACAAATGAAAACAAGTCTGTATAAAAGAGTCCAAGAATTGTTTTACAGCTATTTCACTATTTCCTCTGGGTCTATACAAATCTATAAGTTTGTTCTGTACCAATAAGTATGTTTTCAGAACATACTTGTCCTATTTCCAAATTTGAAAGTGACTAAAATCGACTTTCCAAACATATTTTTAAAAGAAGGCATACTGACTGCAACCTACTTGTCATATCATAACAAGCCACATCATGGTTCTGTTAAAATTGACAAATGCACAACTCTGTGTTTTACTGTTTTGGCCATGTCAGCACAAATTCAGACAAAATTCGCAAACTATCGCAAAAAATTTGTGATCGTCAGACTCTCTCTCTCTCTCTCTCTCTCTCTCTCTCTCTCTCTCTCTCTCTCTCTGTCTCTGTCTCTGTCTGTCTGTCTGTCTGTCTGTCTGTCTGTCTGTCTGTCTGTCTCTCTCTCTCTATATATATATATATATATATATATATATATAAATAAAATAAATATATATGTATATATAAAAAAAAAATTATATATATATATATATACAGTGATGGGCACTAAACTATTTTTTTAGCTAAACTAAAACTATTTTCCAACTAAGAAAAATAGTTTAACTAAAGTTGGCAACTAATTTTGGAAATTAGTTAACTAAACTAAAAAAGTAGTTAAACTTTTTCCAACTTTTTTCCAACTTTTTACGACAAACATTTTCACAATAAAAGACGTTAAGTGAACTGTAATAATGCAAAGCGTCAATGACAATTTCATCTTCAAACTATGCAATGTGTACTGTTCTGGCATACAGTTACAAGTGTACTGTAAGTAGTGTATGAATTTGAAAACACAGGCTGTTAAGGCTAAAACCATGCAGTGTTAAAATGTTATTTTGCTGACAGTGTTCAATGTTCACTGTGGAAAAATAGTTGCATACTGCTGATTTATTTTAGTTAAACTTTTTAGTTAGCAACTAAATTTTTTAGTTAAACTATGGTTTTAACTAAAATATTTTTTTTAGTTAAACTTCTTCCTTAACTAAAATATTTTTTTTAGTTAAACTTCTTCCTTAACTAAAATATTTTAGTTAAACTTCTTCCTTAACTAAATTTTTTTAGTTAAACTAAAAGTTAGCAACTTTTTAGTTAACTATTGCCCATCACTGTATATACACACACGCGCGCACGCACGCACGCACGCACACACGTGCCATAAGCCTATCTATAATAGACATATCGAAAAATTCGCGCATAATAGGCCTACAAGTTTTCAAGTCCATTCACTTATCAAATGCAGCAAATTGTCTTCTAATAATCTAATTAGCTGGACAAATTTACATAAACAAATTTACTCAAACATTAATAATGATTTTTTATTTAGGGACGAGCATGATTATAAATTTATAATTAAGGACTTATAACAAGCTTTAGGTCTAACTAAACAAAATTTACTCGACAACGAAGCCATTGTCTGTCACCCTTCACTCAAACGATGGGCTCGTTTCTTCCACGTGACATAAATCAAATAACATGAACATATTTCGATAAGAAACAATTATAATATAATTATAATTATAAACAAACTATTATTTTACCTTGTCGAAATTCTGTTTTTAAATTTAAGTCATTAATTTTCAGCGAAAGAGGCTTGATTTGAGCAGAAACCTTCTTTCTGTTACCAAAAGCTTAGAACCTCTGCCGGTTACTGTGGTAACAGATTTGACGTCATCACATAAAATTATGTTTGTTTCTGTCGTTAGCCAATCATGTTATTTGATTTATATCACGTGCAACATACATCCAATCATGTTCTAGACTGTGTTCGATCGACTGGTTGACTGCTTTGCCGCTCATTTGTGCATGATGCTATCTATAATTAGGTAAGTATGTACGCAAAAGAGTAAATGTTACTTATAGGGTTGCTGAATATAATTTATTTATTTTATTCCGTTATATAAGAGCTGCGAACGAGTTGATGTACTGTCGAGGTCGTTGACTGTTTCATAAATAACAAGGATTCTATATTTAGAGGATTGGTTACTCATGAAAAAAAGTTGTACTTCCGGCAGCGGGGGGATCGTGGCGACATCTGTCGTCGCGGGTGTACGGGTCTCTCGAGAGGTAAGCAAGTCTACAGACGCGATGTGGTGTTCAGCTATTAATTGCACGAATTCTAGGAAGAAGAATCCAGGATTATCTTTCTTTCGGTTCCCAAAGAACCAAGAAAGGTAAATGATAATAAGTGTATAGATATTGGTTTTAATTACTGTAATTTAAGTAGTCTAAATTGTGGAAACATGCGTTGGGCATAGCGAAGCTATAGACCCATGTTTAGGCCTACCTGCAGTCAATGGCATCTGACATCAATTAGAAAAAAAACCTGCGTTGTGTTTGCTTAACTTTCCCAGTAACAAGTTAAAGTAAATGATAAGTAATTTATAAGTAAAAGTTTTAATAAATTTCAAGTAATGTAAACCTTAGAAATAGGCTATGCACTTTTTGCGTCGTATGATAAGGCCTATGGCACATCTGACATCTTCAAACCACAAAGCAATCGTACAATCAATGTAGTGAAACATTTTGTGGATAACATATTATTGGGTTTATTTTTACTCTGGTAATGAAATATTTTGCGTTACTTGTCTGTAAGAAAGTTTACTTTGCGATACGTGTTTGGCAGATGCAGGCGGTGGGTGCAGTTAGGCCTATGTCGAGGGCCAAACTACAAGGTCATGTGTAGCCGAGTCTTGGGTTCATATGGAGCGATGGCCATATAGGCCTGTCAACCCTGGATGACGTTACTCATCTTTAATACATTATACATAGCGAGCTACCCAGCCACGTTACAGACGCATCAGTTTTTTTAGAATTGGTGGGACTTATATATATATATATATATATATCATATAATATATATAACTTACTTTATTTCGCTCAAAGCAGAAACACGAACATTACAAAATATCGCAAAACGAAAAGCAATAGTGCGAAAACACAAAAAACCTATGGCGCTTTCAATTTACAATGTCCCAAAAACAAAAACAAAAAACCGTTAAAATCTTTACGCAGTTGCGTAATTGCGTAATGCTAGTTACGCGCCTGCTATAGGCCTAGAATCTGATGTCTGTGGCTTGGTCATCGATATCACGCCAAAGTATTATTGCGCGTGGTAGTTAATATTCATCCGCCTACAGCCGATGCATGTTCAGTGTGGACTTGTTTGCGGTCTGAGATGCGAGCGAGGAGAAAGTAAGGAACGTACAGAGCTCATTTACATACTGTATTAGACGTAGTTAGGCTGCTAATATTTTATGCGACGGTTATGGCATACAATTTTCCCGTGATGCTGATTTAAAGAACCAACGGCGACATTGGAAATAGGCAATAAGACCATTACGGTTTTGATGATCCGATTTACTCGCTCTAGTGAGTACTCTGATGTACACAGAGCATGCTCCGAGTGCGCTCAGAGTGTACGTAAAGCAGGCACTGTGATGACCGAACGGTGACCCGACCTAGTTGAAATCCTGGCACCATCTATGCATACAACGGATGCGTGCGGCTACAGTTGCAGATGATGGCTTAGCGAAGCCAAGCCTAAAACGATGGATATTCCTGCTTGAGAGGCATTTTATTATGTAAATATTATACTGATCTGTTCTCAGAAAGCACACTGTAAGTGTAATCTTGTTTAACGACTCGAATCACGGTAGAGTCGCCATAAAACAGATGTTGAAGCTCAGCTTAAGACTGCGAGGAAACGCAGTTACGTAATCAGGTGTGAATTATAAGCTTCTTTAGCGCCGTGTTTTTAAATATAAACTGAGCATCTGGCGTAACATCGCTCTACAAAGACTGTTCGGTATGGACCTCAGTGGTTAAAGTGGTTTGGGTGAACAGTGGGAACTCCAAAGAAGTTTTATTGGAACGCATGCGTGAGCAGTGGGAACGCAAGCAAAGAATTTCGTGAGCAGTGGCGTTCCCACCCACTGTAAGCGCTTCTTATGGTCCCGTGTGATCATCTTTTCAAATGGGAAATAGCTTCTAACGACACCTTTTCAGATAAATTGGGTATATCTTTTACAAACGTCTGTGAAGGTAGCCGTGGATTCTTGGGTCGTCTCGGTTTCTTCCAGCTTTCTAGGTGAAAATGGGCCACTTTTTCGAAAATAATCTATCAGATGATGAGAAAAGCCTGGAAATTAAAAAGACGTTTTGCTCAATTCGTTTCAGCATACCATGATGTAAAAATAAGACAATAATAATGTAAAAATATTTTATAATATTTTATTTTATAATATTTTATTTTATAATAATATAAAAATATTATGTAAAAATATTTTGAATAACACTATATTGAATATGACGCTACATTATAAGTGTGTGTTTGTTTGCGTGTGCACTGTGCAATCCAGAACACAAAACGAATTTGATTCTATGGTTCGTAGAATCAGATTAATTCCAACAAATGCACATGTCATACTTATCTTTCCTATCAAAGTCATAGCTAAACGTTGGCCAATCTGGGCACAGATTGAGTCAGATTCTATGACTGTTCAGCTGTTCTATACATACATATATAGTCAGTTCAGTTTGAAAACTGGGTTACATCTTGTCTCTAGCTCAAAAATTTCTTTATCATGGAACATTGTGGTTTTGCAGCTCAGACTCTGCTAGTGAACTATAGGAATTAATTAAAATTGTTTTTTGCTTTTGTTAAAATAACCTAATTGCACTTTGGAAAGAATCTAAAGAAACTAAAAATATAGTTATTATAGAATCACATAATGCTATAATAATGATTGCAAAAGAATACATATATAAACTTTATTTTGCCATGGTTAGGATGGACAAAAATAATGAAGTACGATGTTGAAACCACATGTAAATAACAAACAGACACAGAAAGGAAAAATAAGTAGTTCAGCTAATTACAAAATATCATTTTCTGTCATTGTGCAAACAATGCATACAACTCAGTTAACACAAAGTAGAGTTACTGTAACTGAACTTCAAATGTCATTCGGGTCATCAAGGTCATTCTGAAGTGGTAAATGTCCAGTAGCTACTATCACTAAGACAATTACTGTCATTTAATGTAAACAGCTTCCAAAATGTTCATTTCCATGCATTTGACAACAGTACATACTTGCCCATAGTCACTAAAACTCCAAAATACGAGCAAATATCACTGATACTTTAACCTGGGACTAAGATTACTAAAGGGATATGAAGCGGCAACACTTCAGCCAATCAGAGCTCGTCTTTTCTGATTCATCGCAGGCGATGTGTGTGGCCGACATCCGGGTCCTTAGGAGGGAGGCGACTTGGATCAGAGCAGAAGTAAACACAGCACAAGGAATCGCTCTAGATTCTTTTAGCGATTTATAATTAAGGACATGATTATGGACAGTCTAAATAAATAAATAGTCTGAAACTAAGTAACAGACAAGACGCCATTGATAAAAGTGTTTTTATTTACTTAAGCCAGCTATAAGCGACCCATGTTTGACTAGCCGGTGTTGCAAAGGTCCCGGATGTGAGCCACACACATAATCTAGATAAAAGATCCTATATTCATCGGCTTCATATCCCTTTAGTAATCTTAGTCCCAGCTTTAACCACTGCATTGGCTGCCCATAGAAAAGCAAAGAACATTTGCATGACGGGGTAACTTTTTAACAAGACTGTTTCAGGAATCCTTACTACCTTCAGTCCTTGCTGACTCCAAAGACCTCTCTGTACTCAACCAAGTCTTCTCATTTTCTCATTCTAAATATTGCATGGGCATGGACGGCTCTCGGTAGGCGCACATTTTCTGTTGCTGACCCCTATGTTTGAGCATAATACAAACTTTGAGCACCACATAAGCCACAACAGCTTCCACCCTAGATGAAGACAGGCTCCGCTCTGGAAACTAGTCGGAGGCAATGTCCCCTTCATGACAGGTTGGCCCCACATGTGCAGTCTTGTCCTCTGCATCGAACGCAAGTATGGGGACCCCACAACCAAAGCCAGGAACGGAACTGCCAAAGCTCGTCTATATCATCGATTGAAACCCGGGTTTGGTGTGTGTGAAATGCCTCGTTCACGCCATTAAACTCACAAATACAGAGTAATGGAAATATAATGATAGTGCTGCGCTTGGTAACGGGTTACGTAATAATACTACTTGCCTATTTATCGGTTCGTTCCATGTCTTTATTGGTGACGTTATTTGAGTGAGGCTTCACATTTTACACAACCTGTGAGTAGGCCTAATGTTGAGTTTGTTGACTCGTGGCTTCGAGTTCGTATATTATTGGTAAACTGTTTTTATTTAAATTTAGTGACTTAAAAAGCAATGTTTAAATCAGCAAATTTAAAGAGTGGTGTTTGGAAATACTTCGTTCGCGATTCTGTGGGACAGACGGCTCAGTGCCAGTTATGTAAACCCGTCAAAACCCCGGTACCCGAGTTTTTACTGGCACCAACACCGGAAACCCAGGTTTCTAAAAATCCTTCGGGTTTGCATTCCCTAATTCACACAGTTGTTTATAAGGACTACCAGACACCAGTCCTAAGTAATGTTGATTTTGCGTCTTTGAAGTTCAAATCCAAATAATGTGCTTCCAATTCACAAGTGGTAATAATTTGATGAATAAAGGTCAATGATGCAGACAACAACAGATCATCTGCATACATTACACGTCCAACATACAAACCATTAACAGGCTTATAAAGTAAACCATTATCAGGCTTATCAATTAAACCATTCACAAGCTTACTAAGCAACCAGTTTCACAAGCTTATGATGATGAAAAGCCTGTGTAATCGTTGGGAAATTTCCAGTTATGACTCGGGTGTGTTGACACCAATTTTAAGATTTTTTATCTACATTTCTCAGGTAGAAGTGTCTTGGAATATGTCCCTATACGTCAGGGTGCCATTTGGAGGTCAACTCTATGCTTACAACTAGCTTATTAGACTTCAGACCATGGCAGGCTATGACAGTCCTTGGATTGTTATTATTATTGATATAATTTTTATTATTATGATTATTATTGTTTTTATTAAGTGGCATTCTCAAGAATTGTGAGAGGCAACCATGGCCTGAGGTATTGAGGAGAGTGACATGGAGGTGGACTGGATCAGTCATATGTGCATTGTGCATTTGTGGTTCTTATATGCATTACCTTAGCATTGTCTCATATGAAATCTGTTGTAGTGCCCTAATCGAACATCAGCATTGTTTTCTTTTTGTGGTTTTAGCCTCAAGAAGATGAACAAAAACCGAATGGTGCTTCCGCAATTAACTGATTTCCTGTGAGTCTTGTTCGCCTACTGTACGGCTTCATCAACATGCTTGCAAGGAAACAGAGTGTTCGAGGAGAAAACGCACCCATGGCTGACTTTGGCCCAGATGAAAACTTGAATGAAAACACAGACATTGAATGGGTGAACAAGGTGCTGGTGCGGAGGGTTCTTCGTGGGTGTGCGCTGCTCAGCCTCATCAGCGTCAGCATGAACACGCCCCGTACATATGACCTTTACTCGTATCTCATGTATGTGACGTTTACCATCGACCTCTTTGTGACCTTTATGTTCAGTGCTGAAATGATTGCCAAGATGCACATTCGTGGCATCATCAAGGTAGGTCAGGTTTTACTTTTTAGCTGAAGCAGTAACCTGTGGATAATTTCCTTTACAGACGTACTCTGTCATTCATTCTAATCAGAATGGAGTATCTTTATCTTGAATCTTTATTAGAGTTTATTGGGAATTTTAATTTTATTATCTATGACACTTTTATATTTGATTAGATAGATTTGGTTACTGAAACTGAATATTCCAACCATTATTTCTAAAGTTAAGAAGCAAGTAGCATAAGCAGTAAAACTGTCAGCTTGTACCATAGCCTCTTTCAGTGCACGTGTACTTCAGCATTGCATTTTTATGTAAGGTGAACATTTATATAACACCTTTTATTAAGAAACTCTCAAAGGGGCTGTGACATGGTTATATTACCAATCTTCTAAGATGTGTCTTATGTAGATTAAAAAGGATTTCCAAGTTGTTTCCTGTGGGACAGTCCTGGTGTGTGTGAGGACATTCCATTTTACAAGGAAGCATTCTGAATTATGTCCAACATTTGGATCATAGTAATAACATTCATTTTCATTTAAAATAGTTGTAATTTTTTTTTTATTATTTCAGTAAAGAATATATTAATTGAAATATTGGCTGTTTTGCTGGCAATGAATACTTATAAAAAAGGAATATCCAAATTCACCACAATCAGCTAATTAATGATGTTTGTGATGTGAATTTTTAAAGTGTCGTGATCTGAATTTAAAACAGGGAGACAGTGCATATCTGAAGGACAAATGGTGTCAGTTTGATGGAATCATGGTGCTCTGCTTGTGGGTGTCTGCAATCCTGCAGGTAATTTGACTGTTATTTTATATGTGTTATTTTCTTCTGCTGATTAAGACATTTTTTGTTCATTGAAAAATGTAGCATAATTAATCTGCAATAATGCTGTTGATTTTGTTTATTTCTTATATTTATTTAAATCTTCTTCAGATCGTTTTAACATTTTTTGTGTATTTTAATTTTTTTTGTAAAGCGTTATTATTATCAAGACTCTGCAACTTGATTCAATGGCGCACCCCAGAATTTCAGAAATAAATGAATTATTCTTAGTTACCAAGAGGCTTCACGACATGCAAAGGTGCTGTGTTGGGCTTGTTGGTGAAAAACTTAACCTTCATCATCAGGGTCATCCATTAAGGACACCTGCAAAGATGGAGAGGGAGGGGCACCCAAATGTTGACAGATGGGATGAGGAGAGGAAGTTATGCCCAATGCATGCATCTGCATCTAAATTTTATTCATACAGTTATTTCAGTACAGCCTGTACCTAAAGCACAAACTGCAGACATTCTGTATTGTGTTCGATGTAAGACTTGTAAGCAGAGACACTTCCTGACACCACGGTATCTAAGTGCTCCACTTGGTAGCACAGTTAACCATGCAAGTTGACCCTGGTAGCCTATTCTAGGCCTTAGTACTGCATTGGAGTTTGGACCTCCACAAAGGAAGATGGAGAGGGTAATGCCATAATTATGTGGTTGAATACTTAAAGAGAGGAGGTAGGAGTCTAAAGTAGGTTATTTTTATGCAAATCTTTTGTGGATGACTCCTTATGCTTTAAATTTGTCCAAATTTTCTGTTTCTGTCATACTGTGGAAAATATTTTAGATGCCATATAACCCTTTTGGAACATGCTATATTTTGAGGCTAACTTGATCCTCAGTTTTGGAGCAAAAGTCCAGGGTAATGTTATTTTTATTGAAACCCATATTTTTGTGTACAGCAGCTCTTTAAAATTATGTTCTGTATTCATTTTTTTCTTAACTATTTCTAGACACAATATAATTACTGCAGAACAAAAAGCATAACAGATGGGTGGTAATTACGTCTTTAGTTTTCCCAGAAAGATTGTGAATAGTCTTTGCTGTTCTGTGTTTGTGATACAGGTATTTGAAATCACAGAGGTCGTTGGCCGATATTCTCGTTGGTCTATTATACGAGCTCCTCGTCCTTTAATACTTGTTCGAGTGTTCAGAGTTTTTCTCAAGTTTCAGCTTCCAAAGACTCGCATTGAGTCTATTTTCAAGTGAGCTTCTTTGCTGTTTATGAGTTCCTGGCCACTGTAAAGTGATCACTGACACCAAAGCATTCAACTTAAATTGCAGCTGTGTACATTGGCTTTTCATTGTAGGTCAGATGACATTTAAGAGGTATTGGTTTTTAGTCATGTTGTTTTGTGCTAATGAAGCTGTTTTAACAAGTGTTGTTTTAGTAGTGTTAGTACATATTTGATAAATACTGTTTTGTGGTTTTAGTACAATTCTTGGGCTGCAGTTTTTATTCTAGCTAACCGAAGTGCTGAGCTTGTATTTCAAAGTAAGGCTTACGGTTTAGTGGTAGAAGATATCCTTGCAGTGTAATATAAAGTATTTGTTAGAATACAAGTGAATACTCAGGATGTATATTCAAAGGCCTAAGTCTTGAGAGGACATATAGAAGGTAGAAACATAGAATTACAAAAGACATTACTTCCTATTATTATTGATTATTGCTTCCTATTATTATTATTCATATTATTATTCCTATTATTATTGACATTACTTCCTGTTATTATTGATTATTCCCGCAGGATCGGGTCCATAGGGACCTGAAATGGGAGGCATTGAAACAGACTAGAAACTATTTATAATGTCAGTGTGTCATACCTACAAATAGCATAAGTGATGATGTCCTGAAAATTCCTTGTATTTTAGTCTAATTTGTTGACAAAAAGTTAGATATTGCAGTGGAAAAACAAGTTTGAAGTGATGGGTAAAGATATCCCGAAACTCCGAAGTTTTGAGGCATGTCATGTCATGATATTGACAACGAATTTTCATCTTTTGATGATGAATTCATCGGAGATTTGAAGATTACTGCTGATCAAGTTGTTTTGGATGGGCCTGGTTTGGGATTTGGAGCTAAGTCTGATACCGAACCTTGTCGTTTGGACTCAGCATTGAGGCGAAAAATGCATTGTCCATTTGTGTATCGGCGAATGTTTTGCACGTTGGCATTCTAAGACTGCTATATAAATCAAGTTTTGTTCACAATAAAATATAAATTTCGGAGCCAGAAGTCTGCTGATTGAGAAAATATATTCTTTATTATGCTTAGCTGTAAGCTTTGTTACATTATTGTTGTTCCACCATGGGTACCCTCAATTTACTCATTTTCTCAAAAACAATTCAGGCGGGAATGGGTTAAGGAGCTTTTATATAACGCCCCTTCAAGATGATCGACTCAGGAACGCTCCCAGTCCAACCATGGCTAAAGAGAGCAGTCTTTAAGTTAGTAGTAAGGAAAAAGGTAGAGTGAGTCATAGGGACCAGGTGGAGTGCAAAAGGGAGGCCATTCCAGGTTGCAGGGCCAGCGGCCGAAAAAGAACGGTGCTGCATAATGGCTGTCTGCACACGTGGGACCAAGAACTCGGCCTGGTCAGCCGAGCGAAGAGCAGATCGCCACAGGACCCCGAGATAGGGTGACAGAGCTCCTGCAGGTATAGCGGGGAAGTCCCACCAGACAACGCCTGACCATTGAAGAGACCTTTAGGCGATCCTCAGCGGGAATGGGAGCCAGTACAGAACATCCCGCATATAAACAGAAACCTGACCGAATCTGGGGATGCGACCAATAAGGCATGCAGCTGTACGCAAAACCCGGTCCAGGCACCCAAGGTGGGCAGCTGGGAGACCTATGCTACTGGTTTATGATGGTGTTTGAAGTTTTGCTGACGACTGCTGTAATTTTGTTAAATTCCAGGCGTTCAAGTCAACAAATCTACAATGTCACAATCTTCTTCCTGTTCTTTATGTCGCTGTATGGAATACTGGGAGTTCAGTTCTTTGGTGAAATGAATTTTCATTGTGTACGAAATGGCACAGATCCAAGGTTGGTACAAAAAAATTGCGATGCAGTTACAATACCATGTGTCACAATGCAATAAAATACCATGCAGCACAATGCAATAAATAAAATGCAGCACAATGCAATAAAATACAATACAATGCAAAACAATTCAATAAAATACAATGCAGCACAATGCAATAAAATTAAATACAATGCAGCACAATGCAATACAATAAAATACAATGCAGCACAATGCAATAAATTACCATGCATTACAAAGCAATAAAATACCATTCAACACAATGCAACAAGATACAATACAGCACGATCCAACATAGTACCATGAAGCACAATGCAGCACGACACTATGCAGCACGATGCAACGAAATACCAGCTGTGCAGTACACCATGGTTCAAAACGGCATTTAGTTTTCTGTACAGTGCAATACAATGCATGCATTAAATGTCTTTTACATCTCAAGTTTGTGCCAATTGACTTTTAACCTGATTCATTTTTACTAACACTGTTTTCCTACATATACAATCCTGGACTTTAAAACAGCATCTGCTATTGCAACATTCATATTCATTGCTAAACTAGACCATTGCAACTTGCTTTTCCTGAATATGGATGCCACTCGAATAAACTGCCTTCAAGATAGCCAGAATGCTTTTGTGCCAGCAATTAAACCCCTAAAAGTCATCACGTCACTCCTGCTCTCAAGTCACTTTTTGGCCTAAAATAGCTGTAGAAATGGAGTATAAAAGTCTTATAACTAACCTACAACCCACTCAAATCCTCCCAACCTTCCTATCTTCATCAGTTAGTCATAATCCAACCACTTTGCTCAACCCCCTCCTCTTCCATCCCTTCACTGGATCACTGAAATTTTGTAAGATATTTCGCTTCGTAGCCATGGCTGCTCCGCCCATATGGAATGAACTCCTGCCAGATTTATAACAATTATCTGATCCATCCTGTGAACTCGCCAAAAATTCCGCATCTCCTGCAATCTATGCACAGGTCTTTCACTCAAAACTGTAAATTTTCCTTTTTCACAAATCTTATCCTGATTGCTCCTCTTCCCCTTCTCTTGCTACTCCTGTTCTAAAGACCATCTGCCTGTCTGCCTGCCTGACCCTTGGATCATGACCTGGAACTGAGTGTGACCTTACCTGCCTATCGATTTTGTTTTGACTGAGTGTCTGTGAATAAGCTGCAAGAAACTTGTGGCAGCAGGTTGAGAGCTAAAAAATTATTTACAACTTAGTCCAAAATTCTAATCAGTGATGACATCTGCACTTGTAATGTTCATTGCCATTGCTGTCTTCAAAATTCTAAACATGTGCATTACGAAGTTTTTTTAAAAAGTGCCTTGGAAACATCAGCTGAATGCTGATTTTTTACCTGGCTCATAAACATTTGACCACAGCAAAGTGACCGATGATCAAGAAGAGGGCATGGATATTTAAATTTTAATGGCTGTACTTAAATGGATGGCATAGTATTCGTTCAAAGTTGCTTTCGTAACTTTAGAAAACCATAGGAACCCTCTAAGAAGAATTTGTCTGCATGTACAATGTTTCTGCTAGCTAACAGTTACAAATAATAACTGTATAGTTAAGTGCAAGGAAAGTTGTTTTCATCATTCTATCTAAAATGAGTGCATTGACTGAGGTTGAGTTAAACATATTTTACACTTATTTGCTGCTCTAACAGTTGCCAGTACAATGATATGAAGATCAAAAGCACAACCTACTGAACCCTCAAAGAATCCGTCTGAAGACTCTGCTTTATCTGATAATGTTAACCACTTCTGTTTCTTGCCAGCCGTATATCTGCAAACGACCTGGCGATTCCAGACACGTACTGTTCTCCGCACGACAACTCCGGCTACCAATGTCCAAATGGAATGGTCTGCCTTGCACTTGAATTGTCTCGCAGTGACCGTGGCTTCAACGGATTCGATGAGTTTGGTAAAGATTTTATATCGTACAACTGGAAATACCGGTTTTGAAATGTTTTTTTTATTTGGTAAAGCGTCATTGGACTTGTCAAAATGTCCACAATTTTGCTTTTACTTGAAAATCACTTAATGGAATAGACTCAGTTTTGAAAAAATAAGTTCATATGATTGATTACTAAATTCAGTTGAGTGGTTCTATGATTTTGTTCCGGCTTTTCAGTTGCCATGAACTTCCGACCAGCAAATTTATGTAGCAATAATAATGTTAGTTAAGTACAGGGCCTAAACAGCACTTTAAAAGCCAGCTTCTAACTGAAAGAAACAATGCACAGAGAATAAATTCTGGCTTTATTTGGATATTAAAGACAAGCAGATGAACTGATATAGTCTAGGTTTTCTCAGAAAAGTTGGTGCATTGTGTCTACTTTTTGCTGCTGTCCTACTTCCGGAGAGTTTTGTACCAGCGAAATTCTTGTAGAGATACGACGTCAATGCTTTATAATGATTAACTCGGTATATTACTCTATCTTTTGATCAACTATCAGCTGGGCTACTAACGATTAAAGAAAGATCAGCATTTCCATCAGAATAGGCCTTGCTAATTTGGTGCTACGTGAGTTTTTCTGTCATAGATCACACATGTGCAAAGGTAAATTTGGGATGCATGACTGCGACCACGTTATACCTGAATTCGCATTATATATCGACAGGTGCTATAGCGAGGGTCGGGTGTAGTAAAACATTATCATCTTTGATGGTGGTTTGGTGCTTATTGTTTTGTTTAGCTACGAGTTTTTTCACTGTATATGAGGCGGCATCCCAAGAGGGGTGGGTGTTCATCATGTATCGGGCCATAGACAGCTTACCTTCCTGGAGAGGTTACGTCTTTTTCATCTCCATGATATTTTTCCTCGCCTGGCTTGTGAAAGTGAGTGTATTTCATATTTTGCATTTCACGTTGATGTGATGTGCTAACGTGAAAAAATAACCCATAGTTTTTACAGGTTTGTTATTATTTCTTGTTTGTACTGGAATCGACTACTGTAATGTCACCTCTGCAAGTTTTTTATAAAGGCAGATTGTACAGCCAGAATGCAGAGCATGAAGCGGCTATTTATATCAGTGGGATCCCTTAATTTGGTCACTTTTCTGATTAGGTATGTGCTTGACTTTTATGGGTACATGCATGATGTGTGGGAATGGCTTACTTGTCTTCTGAGTTTAAGATTGCAATGTGAGTCTGGCAGTGTCAGCTGAATATTGCGCTGGTCGATATGCAGCTTGTTTGTGCTGTTCGAAGCTTGTCTTACATCTAATAGGTCTGCAAATGTGACTGCAGAGGCACATTATTGTTATTTTTTTAATTTTACTTTTTCATGATTTAAGGTAAAGTAAATTTAAGGTTAAATAAATTAGTTGAATCTCAGAGCTGTAGTACCGAGGTTGGCTGATGTGCTAACATGAAAACAGTTTTAACATGTAACCTGTTCAGCAATCAACAGTGAAATATTAATTTCACTCGTTTGTCAGTGAATCCATTTTTTGGCATGCCAGACGAATACCAGACTTGAGCATCTGATGTATGTTATCATTGGATTTACTGCCACCGAATGTGTTCGTTGATATTGTTATTGAAATAGGTGTTTTTTTCTGACACAGAATGTATTCATTGCGGTTATCATTGAGACGTTTGCCGAGATTCGTGTTCACTTCCAACAGATGTGGGGGTCAAGAAGTGGAACCACAGATTCAGATTCCTCTCAGGTCATTCTCTTTGACTCCAACACTCACTGACTCTCCAGATAACTTGTATCCCGTTTTCCTACCATTTTCCGACTTTCTTCTCCACCTTTTATCACTTATTTTGTTGTTCTGTGCTTGCTCATTTCCTTTCTCACTGCTTTCTGGATTTTACATCAATAACAACCTCAAGTTTGAATTATGTTGCTATGTAAAAATGGATATTTCTTATACCATCCCTCTTGGAAGTTGTTATGCTATCTCAGAGGATTTCCAAACTCAACTTTGCAAGAAAGTGACCTCGAGGAGAAACTTGTTTTAAGGAATGTAATTACTAGTTTTAAGGTTCAGCCATTTATTTGGCACAGCATTGCCTTTAGGAGGTGCAAACGTGAGGTACAGCTATGTTACAGTGAATCATGGAGCTGTGGAATATGTGGCCAACTTAGTTTGGCACTGGGCAAAGAAGCAATTTGGCAAACCCAGTTTACACCCCAATCGGACAGATTGGCTGGCTTACAGGATGGCTGACTGACTGGTTGATTGATGCATATTTTCTTGCTGATGGAGCTTTTTAATTTAACACTGTAATGATGAGAGTGTACTAAAACTGACTGGGAAACCAGTGTATTATTATTATTACAAACATTTTTAACGCGCGCAAAGTCACCAGTGTAGCTCGTCATTACATTTCTATGTGTTTACAGGTGTTGGTTTGTGATACTGAAGGATGGAGAATGGTAACAATTGATGAGAGCAAACCACGAGGCCTTGCTCCTCCATTTTTCCAGCGCATTCTCAAGATGGCCTGGTTCCACATTCTCATTCTGTTCCTCGTTCTTGCCAATGCAATTTTTGTGGCAACAATGCACTTTGATCATAGAACAATCGACCCGTACTACACGATCAACGGCTACTATTATGCAGAGGTAAAGAAGTGTCATTTCTTTGTTTGGGCAATTGTTCAGCTGCAGGAATCTGGTGGACTGCTGCCAGTGTGCAAGAGCAGTGGCCTGCAAAAATCCACGTGCAACGTGTTAAATTTGGACTATTGACAATAAATTTTGTGAGATTTAATGCAGAGCTTGTGATTTCATAAGTGCATTTTGCTGATGTGGATTATGTATCACAGGAGAGAATACATTCCTAAAATAGGATAGGTAAATATCCAGGTGCCCACAGTTGATAACCTTACCTTGGCAGGTTTTGGTGGTTTATCCCAGACACTCAATCTCTGATTAAGTGACAAGTCTTCCTACAGAACCTGTCTTGGCCCTTAGATTACTATTTTTTTTAAAGGATCCTTGCTGTTTGTCTATCTCCATAGAAATCTGGGCTGAATTTCATTTGTTTTGCCTTGCCTGTTAATTTTATTTACTTGCTACCACTGACTGACTGGTGTATTGTATGTATGTATGTATATCTTGTGTGTCCTGTTTCACATTGTATTGTATTGTATTGTATTGTATCTAAACATTTATAAAGCACCTCTCACAGTGTTTGCTAATCAGAGGCTGTACATACACATACACTTGGATATCATCTAAGGGTCATGAATCAGGTGAGGAAATCCCACAGAGATGAGTGAAGGTAAAGACACAGTTTGCAAGTGGACCAATGTATACCATATTGCTTTTCCAGGTGGTCTTTACAGTTCTCTTTGATTTGGAAGCACTGTTTAAGATCTGGTGTCTTGGATTTCATGGCTACTTCCGACGATCTGTTCATAAGTTTGAACTTCTCCTCGTCGCTGGTACAACCCTCCACATCATTCCTGCATTCTACAGGACCCAGTTCACATATTTCCAGGTCATCCGGGTCATCCGTCTCATCAAGGCTTCGCCAATGCTCGAAGACTTCTGCTGGAAGGTAGATGTCACTCTTGCTGTTTTAGTTTGAGTTTGAATAAGGAAATTACTGGACAAGGTATATGTTAAAGAAGAATAGCAGAATGGTTATTTTCAGAGTTTTGAGCAAGTGCAATTAATGTGTGGTAATTTGGGAAATTCTGTAGCACAGCATCAATGACACTCCTCAGCATTTTGACATCAATCAACTACTGGCAAATAACATCCTGCATGCTGAATGTGGATTGAACATCTGGAAGAAGGCTTAGAAGCCTCTGTACTAGACACCTTTCAGTTATACCTATGTTAGTAACTAACTGTTTTGATCATTGAAATTGAAGGCACTGTAATAACCCTGTCTGTTCAAACCATTAGTTTGCTGTTTGTACCATGTTTCCAACTAAAGGCTAATTGTTTTCTATGTATTTGAAACTCAAGTGAGGTTAGTGTAGGTGTATTGGGTTGGGACAGACTATGCCAGATGAAATGAAATTGCCACAAATTGGATTGGATGAGTCTGGAACTGATCAGGTTAAAATAGTATAGATGGATGACTTTTTTGGGTTTTATTCAGATCTTTGGTCCTGGAAAGAAGCTTGGCAGTCTGATCCTCTTTACAATGTGTCTGCTCATCATAACATCCTGTGTCAGTCTTCAGCTCTTCTGCTCCTTCAAGGACTTCCATAAGTTTGCGACCTTTCCGCAGGTGAGGAATATAGGAAGTCTTCCGACCCTAACATACTTTCCTCACAAGCTTCAGCATAGTCATGCAATACATGTTATAAAAATGATTAGGCTAACAATAAACCATATTCTGTCCTGCTGGCTAACACGTTCTCAAGTTCTATACCACTTTGTAACTGTAAATGTTATCATACATTGCGCACTGTGTTATGCAGTTGTAACTGTTACTATACATTACTATTGCGCTTCGTAAAATGGAGGTCCTTCCAACTTGACAACATAAAACATTGATCACGGAGAATGGTTTTAACCTCTGAAGGTAGAGAAAGAAAAGTTAAAGAAGGCAATGTGGCAGACATACCATGGTTGTGTCATAATCACAGTGTAATGAGATATACTGTAATTAATGCGATTTAAAATTTCCATAGCGCTGGCAGCCTGGTGGTAAGAAACCCTGGAATTACTGCTGACAAAGTCAGGTTAAAGACGTATGAAGAGATGTTATGTAATGCATTGTTAAACAGTTGACAGTTGTTGATAGAGCTTTGAGTCAATGGTCTGCTGGTGTATTTGACTGAGTGATGGGCAATTGGGCATGACACAGACAAGAGGATAAGAAGGTCTTATCTTAGGTTATTTGGCAGTCTATAGCAGTGGGGTAAGTGGATCAGAATAAAGCACAGCAGGGGTTTGAATTCATGTAGCTGTTGGATCATTTATCTGAAAGAATGTGCCTGCTCGTAGTTGACACTGGTTAAATTCTGCAAATTACTGAGCTGATTTTACAGATAGTTCCTTGTGAAGAGAACCTATAATATATTAAGAAATTTGGCATTTCTTGCATGCCATTCAAAGAATTATTAAGAGAGTAAGTTATTCATTTGTGGTCATTCACAACCATCATTTAGATTTAAAGTTTGGCTCTGGCAATTGACCAGCAGCATTGCATTGGAATCTTGATTTGGATGAATACTATTATTTATGAATGAGCTCTGTCTTGCCTTAAGGAGTCCTTGTGTGGCATTTGTGCAATTTGTGAGATCTTTTATTGCATTCCCTCCCTGTTTCTGCTCGATCTGCTCAATTGTTTGTCATTTTATAATCAACTTAAAACTTGCCTGTTTCAGATTGCTTATCCACCATAGGCTGTCTTTCTGTCTCATTGGACTGGTCTTCCTCACCTTATTACGGCTCGACTTTGGTGCACCATCGGTTGATGCTTGACACCACCGGTGCTATAGAAGTTATTAATTAATAATAATAATAATAATAATATGTGTGAAGATAATTAGGCAGAATGGGGAACATTTACTCTACTGATGCCTTGTCTTATCTCTTAATCTGACAGCTGCAGAGTGAGTTTTTCTGTTTTTAAGGTCTCTGTTTTTTCTAAAGTCAGATAACTCTGCAATTTACAGCTCTGTTGTTTTGATGATGTGCAGTTCAAGTCCATCTGCGCTTCCATCCAGTCCGACTGAATGTCATTTAGTGAGAGTCTAGACTAAAGTTACGGCACATTCTGCACTTTTTCTAAATGCACTTTTCTCTGGCACAAAAGTCAGTCTTAACTTTTCAGAAAGTTTTGCTTTAAATTAATCTTTTCATGAAAACCGATTTTGCATTTGCTCAGCACTTCTTCTGATTGAAATGCAACAAAAGTTTCTTTTTGAGTCTTGATTGATGCTTACACAGTTTCTGTACTGGCTGTATCTGTTGAATCATTTCCCACAGCCAGTCAGTTTTCATTTATTCACTGGTTGCCTACCGTATTGTGAGTGTATTATTTATGTATGTATGCATGCATGTACATATACACTTATGTATATGTGGGGCACAGTAGCCGATTGGTTAGAGTGCTCATCCTGTAACACGGAGAGTATGGGTTCAAGGCTCCTCTACCGTGTGTGGGCCTTGAGCAAGTTCTTCACGCACAATTGCTAAGTGGTACTGATGCTCTGTCACGTGGTCATGTGTGCACTTCTAATTTTGAAAGAGAGTAATATCAAGTGAAATTGTTCTTGTATTTGTAGCATATATATGCTTGTAAGCATGATGTATGTATGTATGTAAGTATTTATGCATACACTAAAAATGGATGGTAACTTGTATAGAACACTTTCTAAGAATTGTAAGATTCTCTAAAGGTTGCTGCTGCATGCTTTGGTCTGGTAAAAGTGTGCTTCTGAGATTGAAGAAGATGGAAGACTACAATTGGTAATTGACAGTATATTTAAAGACACTGGCACGTGCTGATGATAAGGATGGCACATGGCACATTCCTTTCTATTTTTATATCACACTTTTTTATTTTAGTTTTCTTTTGTAACAGGAAAGAAAAATTGCATATACATTTGCCGTTTACACTCCATACTCATAGTAGTTTCCCATCTGTCTGACTGCCATGTGCAGAGATCGACTACAAAGATGATATGTAAATTCCATTTTTTGCCATGCTACAGTCTTCTTTTTAGAGTTGACCATTTGACAGCTGGCAGAGTGGTTGAGTGGTGACTCTCCAGCTGGAGATTAGATTCAAATCCAAATGAAGTGTGACAAATTTATTTTCCAGATGTTATGTTATTAAATATGCTTCATCTGCTCTTACTCACCTGACGTTTCTCTTATACTTTACCACATCGGTTTTCAAACAGTGGTACACCAGGTGTCGCGAAGTGGTATGCGAAAAAAATTCAGAAAGATTACATTCTAAAAATTATATATTAATTTTTAATTTTGTCTACGTACAGTCCTAATCTAACTGCAAG
The DNA here is from genome assembly GCA_963556255.1 of Allolobophora icterica. Classification (NCBI taxonomy): domain Eukaryota; kingdom Metazoa; phylum Annelida; class Clitellata; order Crassiclitellata; family Lumbricidae; genus Allolobophora; species Allolobophora icterica. Next base: position 43,783,749 of record OY744609.1, on the reverse strand, counting down.
GGGACTTCATGCTCGCCTGTTTTTTTTATCTGACCTTTGCTGGTGGTACACCAACATTCGATTTTGTTTACCTGATGGTACAATAAAAATAAATGGAGTTTGAAAACCGCTAGTTTTCCATGTGTAATATTTCTTACAGTTCTGATCATACCATAGCACATCCCAATTCTCTTTGTTTTCTTTACCTACATATTTTATGGCTTACTTTACTTCATTTTATTTAGAATGCTAACCTATCTTTGTTTATTTTACCTTTCCTTAATTTGTCTTACCTTGCATTAGTTTTCCTTAACCCATCAGAGCTTTCTTTACATAAACGTAGGTTCCCTGAAAATCTGTCTGACTTAACTTCTCTTCATCTGAGCTTAACTTACCTGTGCTGTGTCATTGTTTGGTGCTGGTAGGCTTTCATGTGTATGTTCAGCATCCTGGTCCAGGAGGGCTGGGTGAAGCTGATGGATGAGACAATGGAGGCCGTCGGAGAAACAGCGGCCCCTTTTGTTGCAATTATGTTTATCGTTTTGCACATGTTTATGATTCTGGTGAGTTGTCTTGTGAGTTGCAAGTCGGGAGTCGAGGCAGACTCGATCTGTTGGACTCGTGTTCTTGCTGCATGGAGGCCACGCTGTCGGCCGATGTAGTAGGATTATGATGGCTTCTAGCATGAAAGCCAGACTAGTGGCTTACTGCATGCCGGCCAGACTGTATTAGTGCCAACATCAAGTCAGATTAGCTTACTGCATTTCTTTCAAGGCAGTTGTTATATCATTTCCAAATTGGGGGGGGGGGGGTTCATTAGGTGCAGCCTTAGTTACTCTTTGTAAATGTGGTGAGTTGTAACTGGGGTGAGTTGACTTACTCTGTGACTGGGGTTGAATCAGCTTGCTCTTTGTAAATGGGGTGAGTTGGATTACTTCTTGTGAATGAGGCAAGTTGGCTCACTCTTTCTGACTAGGCTTGAAATGTCATAGTGTATGTTATTGGGGGTGAGTTAGCGTACCCTGAGACTAGCTCGTTGAAGATATCTATCACTATATTGCTGAACTGGATTATTTAATTGTTCCAAATTGATTTTGACTTACTATTCTAATATTATCTGATTAAGTGGCAGGCAGGCTGACTTCCTGTATAGAGGATGATTTAGCTACGATATGGTATGAATACATAGGCTTACTATTGATCATGTGCTTTAGACTATGGTAGTGACCACTCTATGTAGGCACGTTGGCCAGCTACGTACTCAGTAGTGGCCGTCACTCTATGACCTTTCTTACTGCATGACGGCCATATTGTCTGACCACGTTCTATCATTTATTTTTAAATATATTTTAAATGCAAAGTGAATATTGCATGCTGCTAACAATGTGACAATAATAATAATTTAATGAATGTCATTGCAGTTTCTTTATGTCCAGAGTAATCAATTCATTTATAATTTAAATAACTTGTCTATTAATAATATTGATGTGTTTATTTATTAATTAATTAATTATGATTTTGTAAGTTTCAGATCTTAACTTTCAGGTTCTTTTCTAGTGAAAGTTGCAGAGTCTTTGGTCTTACGCTTGTCAATATTTATGGCATGGAATGAAGCTTCATAATCCATATAATGAGGTCAATTCACTGCATCGACCTCATTCTGGTTGATACAGTGGACCAGTTCTTGTCCATTCGTGTGCAAAATGAATTGACCTAGATCAGGGGTGTCAAACCTTTTTCAGTGGCGGGCCAGTGGCATTACTTTCCAGCAAGTGGCGGGCCAAGGTGTCGAAGGCTCCTGAGCAAAATGTGGTAGGGATCGAGGCTCGGTGAGATAATTTTGCAAAACTAAATCTTAAATGGTGCATCTTTTAACATAGAAACAGTTAAATGATGTAGGGCTTTGTAGGCCTATAAAATTTTAATTTTGATCATTATCAGTCACGAACATCACATAAAACTCATCAAGTCTAAGGTCAATGTATTCTTGTTGGCCTATTGTTCATAAATAACTCAAAATCATCTTATTCTGATATTTAAAAATTATAATAATCCCCTGTCAAACGCATAGTAAGCTCGCAATAAAAATTAAGGAGTTAAGTTTGAATGAAATATCTCTCCAGTGTACAAGGAAACATTTCCTCAATTTTACTGATTAGTAACAGTGGCGCTGGAAACTTGACACTGTTTCTTTTGACCAGAGTAGGGATGTCAGGCTGCATATCTACAGCTAACGCTACTCTGAGATTTGCATGTAGATTTGAGTCAGTCAGACGTGATCTATATGTCTTGTCTTAACAAGAGTCATCTTTGAATATGCTTGCTCGCATAAGTACGAGCAGGCAAACAAACACAATATCCGAGCAGCATGTGATCGTAAATGAGGAAAAGTTTCTCTGGGCAGTTGCTGATAAAACATCTTCACTTCTGTACTTGTGAATTTGGTTTTCAATGCTGTGTTACACTGCAAATCAACCAGCTCCATCTGTAACAAACTTGGAACAATCGCAGGATTGATTCCAAATTTTAAAAATCGAACACTTATTCTCAATTTTTTTAGTCTTTAGGCATACAGCCGCGGGCCAGAAAAAAATCATCGGCGGGCCAGAAATGGCCCGCGGGCCTGCTCTTTGACATCACTGACCTAGATGAAGCCATTCATTACAGACTTGTGTCTGGTAAAGTGTTTGTGTAATAATTTTCGTAATCTGTAATGCTTAGATGTAAAGACTGTCTTGATCTGCTTGCTCTGTAGGCCACAATGTCCATGTTTCAAATCCTTACACAGAAAGGCTGGAATGAAGTGATGCACCTTACCATGTGGGAAACTGGCGAGCAGTTCGCTCCGCTCGTTGCTATTTATTTCATATTTTACCATCTTTTTGTGACACTGGTAAGTGGAGCCATTGTGCTCGACTGGGAAGTGGGTGTGTTTTGTTACTGTTCTCAGTCGGATGGGTGTGTTTTCTTCCCGCGTCATCCTGTAGTTGAAGTTTTTGGCTGAGGTTTGATTGATTCCGTTGAAATTTGATGTGTAATTTTGTTGGTTTGATTTTGCTGTTGTTTTTTTATTGTCTAATATTGTGTGTTCTTCAAATTGATTTCTAGCTGCCATTGTCCTTGGATGTATTGTTGAAAAGGTTTTGCATTTTGGTCAGTAGCCTCTCTTTCTTCATTGCTGACTACTAAGGCTATCCAGTCTTCAGCCACAGGAACGATGGGTGAGCCATTTCAGTGGCCGGGGCCAGACTTAGGATCTGTCTTACAATGCTTGTCCTGTGAAGTCTGCTTTAATCTTAGTTAAGGTCATGACTTTTTAAAAATCATTTCAAGATTGCTTTTCCATATTGGCTTCACTTAGCATTCACTGATGCTGTGCCTATTTTGGCTGATGTTAGCAGTGTCATTATCTTTGACCAGGCATATCAGATAAGCACTCTGGAAATGTCTTCAGGTGTTAACTATGATAAGGCTTTTAAAAAGTGCTATATAAGTGAATGTTTACATTATCTGACATAACAACACTTGGTAAAAACAAAAGTGTAAAGTGTAATGTTTCGGGTAACCAGATAGATTGGCTGTGATTGCTGTATGGCTGTGATTGCTGTGTGGAAGCTTATGGTAGGTACTAAGTATGGTAAGTACTAGAGGACACATGGCAGTGCTCAGCTTGGTTTGTGGATGACTGGTTTTACTCAAGACACCTGCAATGCTTAAAAGATCTCTACACTAGAGAAGTATCAATTGTCTGATGGTTCAAACAAGAATTCCAATAATCTGACCGCACAAGGAGGACTTGAACTTCTGATGTTGAGAGTTAAAGGCTGAATCTTTGCCACTTGAATTGGCCTTTTGGCAGGTGCAGATGCATTGCTGAGCACTTTGTATCCAGATGTTTCTTGTGAAATCGACAATCATTGTTAACTATAATCTGTGTTGCAGTTGTATCAGCCTGCTTGTTCACCATCACTGATACCCATTTAGAAAAAAAACACTCGACCAATAGACACTTTGGCTCTTTATGTGCCTCACACAAGGATAGTGTTGAGCACTCTGTGGCTGGTCCAAAGCTTTGAAATCTATTGCCCGGTTCTTTGCAAGCTATCCGTTCTTTTATGTCCTTTCAGTCAAGACGTAAAAGTGACCGCATGCCCTGACCTATCAGCTCTCAACTGGATATCCCCAAGGGATTACAATTTTTCCTTGAAGCAATGATAATTGGTGGCTTGTGCGTTATGATAACAGTCGCTACTGAAATCATTAGATTAGTTTATGTCACCCATTAATATGCCATTATGGAACAGTTGTTTGCATGCTGTTGTCAAAAGCCAATCTATTCGTCAAACCCAGTGCCATACATTGACGACTATATTGATGGAGGCATCGAATAGATGACATTTGTTTCCTGACTCTATGCGTCTTCAGGCACATCCAAATGCCAGCTAGATGAGCTGAGGTTCTTATGTTGTTAGCTTCTCTCCCTGTGTTTTTTTATTGGCGTTTTGTGGATAAACCATGTTGCTGCAGAACTTGCTTTCTAACAAAATATTATGTTTCTCAGATTATATACCTTAGCTGGATTTGAACAGTTTGGATATGAGCCATTAGCAACAGCTCTTTCAAATTTAAATAATGTTATCCATATTCTACAGGCAGAATTATTTATTATTCTTATTATTATTATGTTCATCACAATACAATATGAGTAACTCTTGCACATGTTGATTAAATTTTTAAATACTCATGATATTTTTAGATTTTATATTTCATGAAAGAATTAGAGATACTGTTACAATTTAAATAGTTCTCTATCTTCAGCTCAACCATCCAGTTGAGTTTGCTTGCCAATGGTTTGGAAATTCAGTAAAAAATGCAATTCAGAAAGAATTAAAGTTTTCCAAACTGTTCAAATCTAAAGTTTAGGTTGTGTGTTCTGAATCATTTTTAACAATTTTATATTATTTTTATGCACTGTTGCAAATGAAGAATGGAATGCTGTATTTAGCTCTATCAGTGACATATACGAAATGCATGCAGTGGCAAATTCCTTGGTGGAGAAGGCAACATGGAAGCAATCAATCTCCTTCAATGCCCATGAGAAAACATCATTAACTGGGGTATATAGAAGTGGCTTGTTTGATAACTCACAGGTTGAAATTCTGTGGAAAACTGCTTTGCACACATCTGCAGTGAAAGATAAAGCAGGGGGAAAGCTAGAATTTGTAAAAAAAAAATTCTTGTTCCCTGCTAAAAACACCACTGTGCAAGTTCTGTGTAGTTTGTGATGTTAAATTTCTATTTTAGATGTTGTCTGTGATGCTTGCTTACTTGCTTCCTGCTAATGTTATTAGTTTTGTTAGATTTTTTGTTATTCGGATTCTTTTGTATTATGAGTAACATTAATCAACTTTCTTTAGACTCGAGAGATTGTGTGAAGTAGCATTTTTATACTTACTGAGTAAAAATTTGATTGTTTTACTTGTCATCTTCATAAGCATTGTTGGTGAAGTCATCAAAATCACCTTCATCATCATCATCATCATCATCATCATCATCATCATCATCATCATCATCATCACCATCACCATCATCACCACCATCATCATCATCATCATCAGCATAATCATCATCATCATCACAATTGACTTTACTGTTTTGATAATGTTAGACAATATAGTGTCAACATTGGTATCATCAAAATCTTGCATTTGCAATCACTGCTTGTAGAATATAGATCCATGTTGATATTCCAAACTCAGGTTGTTAACAGATGACTATGCATTCCACTTTCTTTTTCATTTACACGCAGAGTTTTAGTTTGGTATTAATTATTTGATCTGCATTAAAAACTCTTGTTAACTTTCTTGTTGTTGATGCTTCTGAAGTTTCTTGAAAGAGGTCATGATTACACCCGTTCAGTTATAGACCAGATTTTCATATTATGTACAATGGATTTGATGAACCACTGGACCCTTGACTTTCACCTTTCTCATACTGCAAAGTGCTTTGTCAGTCATTTGATTACCTTGGTTTGATGTAATTTTTTCTACGATTCTTTTCTTGCCTGAGCAACATCGATCTTTCTAAAATGGTCTGCCTCGTGACTTCTGCCTCTTGATTCCAACTGGCTTTACTGGTACCATTTTCCCCACAATGGTCAAAGACTTTCTGTCTTCAGGATTTGGCTTGTAGCTTTGCTGAGTGTGTGTTCTGAAGATATGTTGCTGTAAAAACCATTTATTACATTACATTACATATGTTTGATTGCATTTGTTTACTAGATTGTGGTCAGCTTATTTGTCGCTGTCATTCTGGACAATTTGGAACTTGACGAAGACATTAAAAAACTGAAACAGGTCAGGCAAGCTAGGGATCATCCGTCTGTCTGCTTTCTTTGCAGCTTTCTGATTCTTTATTTAAAGGGTTTTATTACCATTTATCCAAGTCATTTGTTTCAGCAAAACTAAATTAACCAGTATATGGCCATTCTAACAGATAATATCCACCCCAGTTTCTCATTCTGCCTTTTCCTGCTCTTTTTGCTCTCACATCTCTGATACATACATATCATGTATTGCTAGTGAACTCATGCATATGTAAATACTATTAATACATATAAATGTACTTCAACTAATATGCATTGGGTTTTATAACTAACAGAGAAGACGGCCTCCTCTTTTGCTCGCTGATGAAATAAAGTCACAGTTATGCACTGATGAGATGACCGATCCAGCCTTTAAGAGAGGCTGTTAAAAGGTGCTATATAAATGTTTGGATGCATTCTTCTTGCTTTCTCTGTGTTGTTGACAGTTTCCTGTTTGTATTCATATCTGGGGAACCTGATGAAAAACTATGGCTTAAGGGATATTAAATATGTGTAGTTAACATCATAGGTAACTAATTAAAATTGCTTTTTTAAACTTGTAGCTGAAGCTGCGTGAGCAGGTAGCTGAAACACAGCAGAACTTACCCTTGCGACTAAGAATATTTGAGAAATTTCCGTAAGTTTATCATTTCAACATCGACTGTCTCTGCTGACATAATCTTCTTTACTGCAAATGTGTTTTCAGAAAATAAACATTTCAAACTTTAGCCTACTCTTTGGGTTCACTGAATGACCTAATCTTCTTATGGCAAGATTTTCCCAGAGTAATACCCAGAAACAGCATCAGCTTTCCGAACATGATTGGTTCGTAATCGTAATCATAAACTCCAAATTTCTACAGTGCTACTCTGAAGCTAAATGCAAAGCACCGGCTAATTCACAAGCGCCATTTGTTTTGGCAACAGACCTGAAATTGGTTGACAGAATAGCATCAGTTTGTTGGCTGATGAACTCTTCCGCAGCCAATGCAGTCGATAACGACCGCATCACAAAAAACCCATTCTTTGGCATAAATTTGCTATATTTAGGGTTCTATTTATACATGTTAGATAGAGGAAACTGTACATTTCTGTAAAAAAAACTTACATGGGTTTTTCCAATAGTTTGGTAAAGTTAGAAGGGCAAATTTGGCCAATGTTTACGAGAACAGTTATTACATGCAGGCATTTAAATTTCAAATAGCCACTTCACTTCTAGGTTGTTGGCTGTTTTACTGTAATCTAATGGTTTTTTCATCGGTCAAGTGCAAATAAATAAATTATATCATTCAATAAATGTTGTGAAGGCTTTCAAACAAATATATTTGACAAAGCAGAGGTTTCAAGACTTGAAGACAGTGATCGTGGCCGGGTGGCGATGACGAATGTTATATGGGCCAATCTCAGTATTGATTAGAAAAAACATAAGCTCATTTTGGTCACTTCTGTGTAGTGTAATTTTTTTATATTCATTAGCGAAGTCTAAAAATAAAATTTATCTTTTGTGTGAAGTAATTTCCACTGCACATATAGATTGCCTACATGCATCTGTATATGTGAGCATTTAATAGGCTAAGGTTTGATGATGATGTTTTATGGTTGTTTTCTTTTTCTTAGTGATCGTCCACAGATGGTGCGGCTAAACAAACTGCCATCAGAGTTCAGTACTTCACGCATGCGTGACAGTTTTATGCGTCAGTTTCTGGAGCAGGGAATCGACCGTGGGATTGGACGTGGTTCCACCAAGGAGAACGATGGTCAGAAGGCCAGATCAGACGCTGGTGCCCTGCATGTTACGCCCTTGAAAAAGAAGTCGCTTACTGGTGTGGCAGAGAAGAAGTTGGGAGTGGCAGAAATAATCAGGTATTTAGCTTCAGACGGTATCTACCACCTTTGATGACCTAACCTGTTGTTAGCTGGCTTCAGGTTAGGGATGGGGAGGGGTGTTGACTGTCTCGAAGGTAAAGATGCATGGTGTCCAGTTGTAAGACATTGATATATGCATTTCATTGTGTTTGGGATTTGATTCCCAGTGTGTTATGTAAAACTGAGTTAATTCTTAAGTTATGCACCCATTTTCTTGGGTTTTGGGATTTGATTCCTAATATGTTACATGAAATTGAGAGTGTTTTGTGAAATCATGTGCTGATTTCAGTATGTTTGAGACTAGATTGCCAGCGTCTTATGTAAAATTGAGAGTTTGTTGTTAAATCATGTACCAATTCACTTTCTGTAGTGCTCTTTGTCAGAGTTGATAGGGTGTGTAACTGTGTATAATGTTTTGACATGGCATGACAAGGGGCTACTTGTAACTTCAAGATCTCAAGGGATTGATCAAGATTGATCTTGATCAAGATCCCTTTGATACCTTAGAGTAGTATATAATTTGTTTTACTGGACTGATGAATTTTGCAGTTAGTTGATTATTCCTTTTCAGAGATTCCAATCGCCACCGCATCATTACAGAAGATGGCGTCCAGGTGGCAATTCCAGGCACTAAGTCTCTACTGTCCCAGCAGCACCAGATTCGAATGGATATTCGAAGGTTAGCTAAGAGATGTCTTTCAGATCATTACTCAATTTATGTGAAATAAAAATATAATTATGTTTTTCCATAATAGTATTTAAAGTAGATGTATAGAACTTGTTAAATTGTTTGATATTAGTTGGGGGTAGTTAGGGATACCAGAAATGTTTTATTGCTTTGAATTTAATTCGATTTTATTTAATTTCAGCTCACTTTTGGGATGTTCTAGATAACCAGTGGTTAAATTCAGCTGGATCTACCCGATCTGAGATCTGGCCCCTCAAATTTTAGGTCCACCACCTGAACTACAGGATCTGCCTCCTAAACGAGGATACCCATCACTTAAATGTGGTTTTGTTACAATAATCGACCATAATTATGTATCTTATTTCACAGATTTATGTTTTATCTGAAAAGCGAGTATCGGTTATAGATTAACCAAATATAGACTTAGGTTTTAGATTTGTAAAACATTTTGGAGATCCACTTCCTCTGGATAACCATTGCTAGAAGGTATTCAGAAGTGGTGATGCACGTATGCATTTCCAGTGTTTAAAAACCATGCTTCTGAAGTTTGCTGACAGAAGCAACAAAACGGTTGTGTTTCCTTTAGGTTTGACCTTAATAGTAATGATGAATTATTTTCTTGCAGAAGCATTCGTAGTCGTCCTGGCAGCCTGAAGGCTAAGAACCAGTATCAGAAGCTTCGCGAGAATGGCAATGTCGGTGCGATGACAGCTGAGCACAAAATGGACGACTTTGACATCAAAATTCTACAACAGAAGCGTCATGAGGCAGAAGTCAAACGGTATCTATACCTAGTTTATTGGTGATTGACTAAGCTCTGAGATCTGATTGACTGATTAATCCCGTTGATATGATTGACTGACTAATCCCTTAGATCTGATTGACTGACTAATCGCTTATACTGTACACTGCTTGCCTCAAACCCTACCTAGAAAAGCTCAAGGCTTTTAGGCCAGGGGAAGTTGAGATCAGTGCTACCTTTTTGGAAAAAATAATGCAATGGTCAGTTACAGTGCCAAATTGGTTCATAATTGTATAGTGTTGTGAAGAGTTACACAAGGCCCTACCTGTGTGAGTGTATGTAATGCTGTGAAAGAGCAGGCATGGCTTAGTAACTAAGTTTGTTTTCAAACAGTAAGTTTTAAATCCAGCTGCATTCTGTTGGAACAGAATATTGAACAAAGAATAGAATATGAAATATCAGTTTTACGTGAATGCTTTGCTGTTGCACCTGGATTCTTGTTTATCAGCATTATCTTCATCACTTCTTATTCAATCCACTGAACTTCATGATTTAGGTCTCAGCAAGAGGAGGACTTGAGGGAGAATCACCCATACTTCGACACCCCGCTTTTCTCAGTAGGACGTGACAGTAGGTTCCGGAAATTCTGCAAAGTGGTTGTCAATGCTAGATATGTCTACCAGAAGCGAGATCCACTCACGGGGAAAGAATTGAAGAGCAAGTACAAACAAATACAGTAAGTATAAAACATTGCTTAGAATGGTGAACTATCATAATTACCATATTTCTCAGACTATAAGTAGCGGTTTTTACACGAACGTCGAGGGTAGTGACTTATATAAAGGTGCTGAACTGATAAATCTGTTTAATAGCATTAAAACTATACTTTTGTTTTTCATTCAACAGTAACAAAAGTTTAGCCACTTGCATATTTAAAGCTGCTTATTAAGCATTGGTTAAATTTGAGTATGATCCAAGCTGTGATTCTGGTTATTATTCCGCAGCCCGGTAACCAATCCCTCGCGGACTGGCACCGGGCCGTGGACTACAGTTCGAGTAGCACTGGCATAGATGACTATTTTATTTTTTCTCTCAGATTGCTTGTTTAGTTCTATTCTGTTTGTAAATCTGTCTTGTGATGAAGAAAGTTGTTCATTTGCGATTGTTTTGTGCATCTAGGCAACTGATTGGGCTCGTCACATACCTGGATTGGGTCATGATCATCGTCACTACTTTGTCGTGTATCTCAATGATGTTTGAGACACCCACCATGCGCGTCATGAACACTCCTGAACTGCGAGTTAGCAGCCTATATGACTCATAATGTAAATTCTTGTGAAGACTTGATAGCAGCAAGGTCTCAGCTGATGGCCATTTCAAAGTGAAGCTGCCATCTGTATTTTCTCAGTCTGTTTTAGATATTTCTTGGAGGTTAAAGACACCGAAAAACGTGCTACAGTGGATAAAAAACACTTGGGAAGGAGGGGTTTTGAGTCTGGATATGAAACGAGTCTAGATCTCACTGAATTGTGATGGAACTTGCCTTTATTGTCTTAAGTTGGAAATATGATGATTGGTTTTTTTGTTGATTAATTGATAGTCTGCCCAAGTAATATGAATGGTACTGTTTTATTGATGCAAATAAAAAGTAAGGTGATAAAGGGTTTAGAAATCTGCTAAAATGAGTGCTGATTATTTTAATGCAATCAGTTGCATGTAGGCAAGCATCATTGTTTGTAGATTCAAGAATTGGGTGTCATCATTTAATTAGTTAAAACTGTTACTAGTATTATTCAATCAACTACACTTCAAAATGATGTGTTAATGTAATTTTAATTGTTAATATATTGTGCCCCAATAGAGAGGTTACAAATTTGATGTAAGAATTGATTTACTGTCTTGGCTGATGGTAGGCATGATGTTTTTTTTCAGATAGCCGAGTATGCCTTTGTCATTTGCATGAGCATTGAAATGAGTCTGAAGGTGATGGCTAATGGACTCTTCTTCACACCACAGGCGGTCGTTAGAGATATTGGTGGAGTACTAGACGTCTTCATCTACGCAGTGAGTTTTGTTTTTTTGTCAGCTCTTTAGTGTCGATTGCCTGCTGCTGCATGTTTGAGTGCTATGCGAGTCTGTTAGTGTTTAGTTGTCTGATAGATTGAAGGAGTGATTGATTGAGTAAAAGACTAGTTGATTGGCTATTGATTGGTTTATTGATTGGTTTATTGATTGACCCAGCGGTTGACTGACTGATTGATGACTGACATAGCAAATGATCAAGTGCTAGATGAGGAAATGTAAGGTATAAACACTCCTTTATTACCATGCTTTCAGCAACTGTTCTGACAGGTTCTGCAATTGAAGGATCTGCAGTTGGAGGACAACTTTTTCTTATGAGTTTCTTGGTTTGACAGCGATTGATACATTGTTATTCAGACCCACAGCTGTAGATAAATCAAGCTGCCATTGTGATTGCCTGGATGGTTTCCTAGCTTGCTGGCTTTGCAAAACAGTTATTTGTTTAAGGAGTTAGTGAGTAAATCAATGAATTAACAAAGAGTATGTTCATTTGCAAAGTGGTAAGTTTATGTTTCATGAAATGATCATTTAGACAATTGATTAACTGATTGATTTTATGATTTGCTATGATTGACTGAAGTCGTTCAAACAATTGCTGGATCAACTGTTTTCAGGTGAGTCTCGTATTTCTCTGCTGGATGCCAAACATAGTTCCTCAGAATTCTGGTGCTCAGATCCTCATGATCCTCCGCTGCCTGCGTCCTCTTCGTATCTTCATCCTCGTTCCTCACATGCGTGCTGTTGTGTATGAGCTCTGCCGTGGCTTTAAGGAAATCCTTCTTGTAAGTCGGATGTTGCTGTGTGTATGTTTTAACATTTTCTACATTAAAGTCTGTCATCTAGCTTTTATGTTTGACACTCAAATAGCTAATAATTTCAGAACTGTTGCACTCTGTCTTCTATGCTGCATTGTTGTTTTGTAATTTTTAAGCGGAGAGTCTGGCAGTGGACAGAGGGGAGTGGAGGAGATGCATTGCCCGATGTGCAGACCTGCATGGGAAGGACTGAGACTAAGACTACCTAATGACAAAGCATTGAATTGTGTGTATGAAAGAGTTAATGAGGATCCATGACTCTTCTTACCAATCAATCACAGTACAACCCAGATTTGAACTTGACTGTTTTCTGCTCTACCAGCTCTCTTCCTGTCTCCAAGAACTGGGCTGCATTTGAGGTGGTCTTGTTGTGGTTTAGATACGGACTTACATCTATTGATACTTGGCTTGGTAGGACCTATAGGTGCTACAAAATTGAATTGATAGACGCTTTCGACTTGGTAACCTTTACTCATGTCTTGGTGATCTTTCGTCTGAATTATAATGCCAGTTAATGTTGCCAATAATATAAACAAATGATTTGAGTGACATGTTTTAATAGCTCGGAACACTGATTTAACCCTTGTGATTTTTTATGCTACTATAATTAATGATAATCCTGAAGAATAGCTAGGAATTTCCTGATGGCGAGTAACAAAGTGTTTGTTATTTTAAGGTCTCGATCCTTCTTGTTCTGCTGATGTTTGTGTTTGCGTCTTACGGAGTTCAGCTGTTTGGAGGAAAATTAGCACGATGCAATGATCCAGAAATCAAATCAAAGGTACTGTGATGATTAATCAGGTGATTGGGTGTTGGGTCTACAATGGTTCATTAGTAGTCAAGTAACAAAATTTCACATCTTTTCAATGCCATTGTTCCATTGTTATCAATTGAAAACTATAGCATAGTGTAGGAGTAATAATGAGGAGTTTCTGGTGGCAAATTAAACCAAATGCAGCTGTGTCAACAATGTGACACTAAGCTGTTTGTCAACATCCAACCATAAGACACTACCAGATAAGTAGATGCTTGCTAGGAAGGCTGGGCATAGATGGCCGGGGGTTTCGAATAATACAGCTAGTGTGCCCTTTGGATTGAAACTTCAAGAAGATCAGATTAGGATAGCTTTTTAAAACCATGGGTATGTTTTGTTGGGTTTATGATGGTAACATCATCAATTCCTGATGCCAGCAATTTGATAGTGATGGCTACGAATAAATGATCTTCATTGTCAGTCATTTGTCAAATAAACTAATAATCTAAAATAAAACAATAATTTATTATTTTACAAATGACTATATGAGTATGTTGTTTATGTTGTAATGCAGTTGAAATTGAGGTTAGCTGCGAAATAAGTGGTGTTCCCCAGTGAATAGGTAATCGCTGACCAACAGTGGCGATTTCAACAGGGTTAGGGAGTGATGAGTGGGACCATCACACTTCTCTATGCTGCAGATACCCAATGACAGGATCGTAACATGGCGATTTCAGGCCACTTTTTCCCATTGAGCAAGAGAGCTATGGTAGATATTGATTCTGGTAAGACCAGAGCCTGAAAGGGCACACTAGCTGCATGCTTCGAAACCCCCGGCCATCGATGCCCAGCCTTCCTAGCAAGCATCTACCTATCTGGTAGTGTCTTATGGTTGGTTGTTGACAACAGCTTAGTGTCACATAGTTGACACAGTGGCATTTGGTTGAGTTTGCCACCAGAAGAAGTGACATTTCCTTCAATGCAGGTTTAGAAAATTCTAACTTTTCATGATTTTAGCTAGATATGAGTTTCATTTCATGAGTGTCAAGAGTAATAATTCTGTGTTGGTTTACATAGGAAAACTGTACAGGAATATTTCTGAGGCCACTTTTTGTCACAAAACTGAAGGTCAAACCAGACGCTAGTAATGACTCGTACCCAAAAATCTATGTTCCCAGAGTCTGGTGAGTGAGCGATAGTATTGATAAATGTGTTACATTGTGATATTCTTTCTTTTATTCTAAAATAGTGACTTCTATGCAGTTGGTTTCTCATGTAGTAGGGGCATCAACCAGTGGCATGCTACAGCACACCAAACGTTTGCTTTGGTTCAGTCATAGGAGCCCAGGGGAATAAGCTTCTTGAAGGAGATTTTTGAATGCAGGTCAGAATGATGTCAAAGTCTGCGCTGAATAAAAAGTTACCGTATATACTCGCATATAAGTCGAGTTTTTTTGGACAATTTTGAAAGTCCAAAGTTGGGGGGTCGACTTATACGTGGGACAAACCAAGATCGTAAGATTTATCCATCGGAGATCGCAAGGACATGCAATGGAGGTCAACAACATACCCGTCAGATAACAACATACCACGTCCGATACCGCATGATGCAACAGTGAACGATCGCATGGCGCATCCGTAAAGGAAATAATATTAAATTATACTACAAAAGAATAAATTATTTAGCAAAATACTGAAATATATCTTATAGAATAAAATAATATTCTGTTAAGTTTAAATTATGCCCGCTAATAAACGTCAACACCAGTTCTTATTTGTTGTTCTTTTTGGCTGAGTACGGGTTCCGTTCTATGCTTTTGATTTTATAGCGCATTTCTATTACGACCGTAAATTCGTATTCTGCAATACTTAGAAAATGCCAAAATTGACCTGCCTGGGAATTGCACTGTAAACTTTAAAAGAGAAAGTACCATTCAGGTCAAAACTATTGGCCATAATTAAAGCATTTCACTGTGATCATTAACTATCAAGCCGATGGGACGGAACTGACGCCAATGTTTATTTATAGGCAATAGTGAATGACGGCCCAAAATGAGGTTAATAAGAGACGTTATTGTTCAAAGTTTGAATAAAGGATTGATTTACCAAGAGATATGGTACAGCAATTATTTTTAAGATGCGGCATTGTACAATTATATTATTACCACCATGGACGGTTTGCAAAAACGACGTCATTTAAGCAGGGACTCGGAGATCGATGACGTTGACGGCGAAACTGATATTTACGGGATGACATGAAATTTACAGGAGACGTTTTAAAGTTCGAAACCGCAATTTAGGTTGTTAAGGCCGGTTAATTTAGGCAGTTTAGAGTGTTAAAACTTGGGATAGCGCTATAATAGTTTGCCTTATCCATTTTCAGGTTTCTTGTCTTGATTAACGTAACTTCCACAAAACGGAAACTATAAGTCCGCAATAATTTGAAAAACGTCAGGAACAGGCAAAAATTAACTTTTAAAAATAGCTGACTCGTAATTTAAAGGGTATTTTGATAAGAAAATGTGTAATTATTGGTAGATAATTTGTTGGGTAACATTCTATTTTGGTCGACGCACGTGTTTGCTGTGCACGTGTTTCATCTTAGGGTTTAACTTGTGGGTTTAGTTGATGTTGGAAAGGGCTGTATAATGTCCAGATTTACCGGGTTAACGTAAAAATACGAATCGACTTATACGCGGGTCTTAGACTTTTTTTCCCCTATCCAAGGTCAAATTTTTTGGGGTCGACTTATACGCGACGTCGACTTGTACGCGAGTATATACGGTCTTGGTAGAATTCAGAGGCCATATCCAGCTACTGGTAAAGGCTGTTGATCAAGAAGAGTTCTCACTTGTGCGTAAATGCAATCAGAGGTCTTGGTCGGATAGTTGTTTGTCTGAAGAATAATGATTGTGTTACTTATTAGGTTAAATTTAATGTTTATCTGAGTGATTTGACTCATGTGAACTTATTTTGTTGCCCTGCTGTTTATCTATGCATTGCTTAGGGCAAATCCACGGAATTTCAATTTTGACAACATTGGAAATGCCATGCAAGCCTTGTTTGAAGTTCTGTCACTGGAGGGCTGGCTCGAGGTTCGTGATGTCATCATCGAACGTGTCAGCCCAGTAAGCCAGCTTCCTTTTTTGCAAACTTGATGAACTTTGTAAATTGGAATGATGGTTATGGTTAATGGCAATGTTTTATATGCTACGGGAATGCTGCTTTGTTTAACCTACCATCTTGGATTATTGTTTAACTTCATTGTCATTTCAGTAAGCTTTTGGTGACCACTGAGTCACTGACCACCCATATAAAATAAACTACTAAAGCTTATACGCCTGGGTAACCTGCAGTGGAAGGTCTGGGTTTGTAAAATGTGTGGGATATGTGTGTGAAAATATTTTCTGCGACAAAATAAAATGTATGAAGCAAAATATGTTGAACATAAATAATAGTTAAAAAACTGTCATATTGAATGTAACTTATATTCTTAATATATTTGGATTAAACTTGAGTAATAATGTCAGTTAGCTATTGGAATAATTCTAGGGGTTTATTTTTTCTGTTGATGTTGTATATAAGCATGCATCTGGACACTGCTTCTTCAAGGGTCTTCTGAGGTGTATTCCATTGTAGCAACATCACAGGCAAAAATTAATGGGAATATTTTGAGCATAGTTGTTGCTTCGTTTGCTGATCTTGATGTAGTATTTAAATAATTCCATTGAAATAACTGTAAGATTTCCGTGGTAATCCCTGTTGTAACAGAAATGACATAAACGTTGCTTTGCCTTTTGTACGACATTTAGTCGCATGGTGTCTTTATTCACCTCTTCGTCTTCATCGGTTGCATGATTGGTCTCACGTTGTTCGTAGGCGTTGTCATCGCAAATTACATGGAGAACAAGGTACAGTGGAAATAAGTCAAATTAATTGCTTAAAAATTCAATTACTGGTAGTTGTCTGTATCCATGCATATTTCACCTTGTTTGGATTTATGCAACTTTTCTTAGATCTTCCAAAAAAGTGGTGGTGGTGGTGGTGGTGGTGGTGGTGGTGGTGGTGGTGGTGGTGGTGGTGGTGGTGGTGGTGGTGGTGGTGGTGGTGGTGGTGGTGGTGGTGGTGGTGGTGGTGGTGGTGGTGGTGGTGGTGGTGGTGGTGGTGGTGGTGGTGGTGGTGGTGGTGGTGGTGGTGGTGGTGGTGGTGGTGGTGGTGGTGGTGGTGGTGGTGGTGGTGGTGGTGGTGGTGGTGGTGGTGGTGGTGGTGGTGGTGGTGGTGGTGGTGGTGGTGGTGGTGGTGGTGGTGGTGGTGGTGGTGGTGGTGGTGGTCTTAATGATGGCAACAACGACAAGGGTTATCCTTATGATGCAGCTATGGTGATGATAATCATGATGACAACAGATATATTTGTACTACTGTTATTGCTGTATTGTTTTGTATTCTAATATTTCTAAAGCGCTTCTAGCGGCCTGAGCCATTCAGAAGTATGAGAGGCCCCGAGAGAAAAAGAAGGTTTCAAGATGGTAGAAGGAGGAATAAATGTATGATATCAGTGCTGGTGTTCTTTTTTGAACGGGTACATTTCTACAGGGCACAGCTCTGTTGACGGTTGACCAAAAGAGATGGCAAGATCTCATGGGTCGAATCAAACTTGCACAACCTCTTCACATACCACCGAGACCAGGTAGGTGAAACACACCTTTCACACAATTGCATTTTCTTAATTAAATTTTTCATTGTGGTGTTCCAGGCATTCTCTTTGTTTGATTAAAAGTTTGACTTGTTTATTTATGTCTGCTCATATCAAACGGATGAAAAGTAAAAAATGTGTTGAAGCTTTATTTGGCTTTTTTAGTCATAAATTATTATTATTATTATTATTATTCTTTATTGATAAACCAAAAGCGAACCGCACATTGGTGAACAAGTATAGAAAAATATAAAACATAGAAGTAATAAGAAGATAATAATATTTGAAAAAAAATAAAAATAAAAATAAAATTAAAAAAAAAAAAAAAAAAAGAGTATACATTTAAATTTTTAAAAGTAGAAAATTACTAATAACACTAAATCAAAGCATCATAACAAGAGAGAAAATTTAAATCTATAATAGTTACTATTATCTGAAAAGGGTAGCAGAATTTGAGAAGTTTTACTAATTAAACAACATCAAAAAGCATCCTAATAATAAAGCTTTTTCTAATCAGATTATCAGAACGAGGTAGAGTAAGATTATGGCCTCTGGGGCGCAACAGGTAACCGGTCGATTTAATTTGAGGCAATAGACCATGAAGGACATGACCATCAAAGCTTCTTATGGCTAAGAAGAGACGGATATCAGCTGATTGACAGAGTTGAGCATAGGAAGGGTTGTCTTCAGGTAAGTAATGTCCTCTCATAAGTCGTCTTATGATTGAAGATAGCTTATCCCGATCACTTTGGTTAGTAAATCCCCACCAGGCAGGAGAAGCATACAATATTCGTGAGAGGATAGTTGCTCTAACCACATCATATAAGCAAGGTCCTTGTAGACCGTGAGCTACTAAGGTGCGAATAGCATATATGGAGCGGCGGGCCTGACTACAAATTCGATTAACATGATTCACCTTGTCACCTTGTGCTGTCAGCTCGTGGAGCTCTAGCGATCGTCCTGGTGAACACACTCCACCGTCTCCTATTCGATGACAAGTCTCTCAATTCCGCCAAATTCATGCCAGTTACATCTTGTATCTCATCCATCCATCTCCTCCTTGGGCGACCCAGTCTTCTCCTCCCCTCACCGCACGCCAGCATCATTTCCTTCTCCAGACCATCAGATCGCATAACATGTCCAAAGAACCTTAGCTTCATTCTTGTCGCAGTTTGTTTTAACGACTCTTCATTCTCAACTCCAATCTCCTCTCGTATTGATTCGTTCGTTCTTTTCTCAGTCCAAGATATTCTCAGCATCTTCCTCCATATCCACATTTCACAAGCGTTAACCTTATTTTCCATGTTCTTTGTCATTGTCCACGTCTCGCAACCGTACAGTACCGTAGGAAAGATTAGTGCTCTCACGAGCCTTTTTTTGGTTTCTATGCTCACATGTTTGTCTTTCCATATCTTTTCCAGTCCGGTCATTGCAGCTTTCCCTATAGCAATCCTTCGTTTTATTTCTGGATCACACTTTCCCTCCTTTCCAACCAGTGATCCTAGGAATGTGAAGCTTTCTACCACCTCTATTTCCTCTCCGTCTATCTCAAAACTATCCCAATCTGCTGTTGTCATGACCTTTGTCTTCTTTATGTTGAAGTATAAACCAGCTTTTTCACTTTCTCTCCTGACCCTTCTTATCAGTTCTGCCAGATCCTCTTTTCTTTTTGCCATTAATGTTGTGTCATCCGCGTATCTAAGGTTATTCAGTGTCTTTCCAGCAATTTTTACTCCCTCAATTGCCCCCTCCAGTTCTGCCTTTCTCATTATTCTTTCAGCATATAGATTAAACAGGAATGGAGACAAGATGCATCCCTGCCTCACTCCTTTCTTGATTCTGAAATTGTCAGTGTCTCCGTATTCTGTTCTTATCACCGCTATCTGGTCTTCATATAAACCCTTTAGTAACATTATCAGGTGTTTCGGAATTCCCATTTCAAGCAGGGTTTTCCACATTAAATCATGGTTAATGCAGTCGAATGCCTTGCTATAGTCAATGAAACAGATGTGAACCTCCTGTCCATACTCCCTTTGTCTCTCCATTATCCACCTCATGTTGGCTATATGGTCTCGAGTTCCACGAGATTTCCTAAACCCTGCCTGGTTCACCGGAAGTTCTCTTTCAATTGTGCCTTCCATTCTTTTGTGAATTATTTTCAGTAATATTTTACTAGTGTGTGATATCATTGCTATCGTCCTATAATTTTCACACTCCCTCGCATCTCCTTTCTTGAATATAGGTATAAAGATCGACTTCTTCCATTCCTCCGGCCATTCTCCAGTTGCCCATATTTGATTGCACAATTTTGTTATTGTTTTTATCATCGCATCATCCCCTGCTTTTATCAGTTCTATAGGTATCCCATCTTGACCGGGTGCCTTATTGTCCTTGAGTTGTCTGATTGCCCATTCTACCTCCGCTTCCATGACCTCCGGTTCCTTTTCATACTCTGTTACGTCAATTTGTTCTTTTTTGACTCGTTTGTCTTCCCTATACAACTCCTCCGTGTATTCTCTCCATCTATGCTTTATCCCTTCTTCATCGCAGATTACATTTCCATCTCTTGCCTTCATTGAGCCCATTCTAGGTGCAAATTTTCCCGTGATTGTCTTTACTTTTGAGAACATTTCCTTGGTTCGTCCCTTCCTTCCCTCGTCTTCCATTTCTCTGCATAATTCGTTTAGATGTATTTCTTTATCTTTCCGTGCTTGTTTTTGGAAGGCACTGTTCAGTGCCCTTACCTTATCCTTTTCTCCTGCCTTCTTTGCAGCCTTCCTATCAACCGCCATGCATATGGCTTCTCTCGATAGCCATGTCGTTGTTGTGATTTTCTTCTTCTTTGGAATGTGCTTATCTGCGACTTCGACTATTGTTTTCTTCATCCTCTCCCATAGGTTGTTCGAATCCTCTTCCTCTTCTATCTCATCTCTCTCTAGTACTTCAAACCGATTCTTTATTTCCATCCTGTATTCCAGTGTGATACCCTTGCAGTCGTATCTGATCAATCGATCTCCTTTCTTTATCTTTTTCAATTTCGTTCTCAGTGTTGCTACCAATAGCTCATGGTCAGTTCCACAGTCCGCTCCTGGCCTTGTTCTCACATCTCTTATTGTGCTTTTCCATCTTTTGTTTATCAGTATGTAGTCAATCTGGTTTCTATGCTTCCCATTCGGTGACGTCCATGTGTACAGTCTTCTCTTAGGCTGTTCGAACCATGTGTTCATAATTCCTAAGCCATTCCCTTTGCAAAACTCAACAAGTCTTTCTCCTGCTTCATTCTGTTCACCCAGGCCATGACTACCTAATGTGTCTCCATCGCCTCCGGTGCATTGACCCACCTTCGCATTGAAGTCACCTATGATCACTAGTACGTCGCCCTTCGGAGTTCTGTCCACTGTACTTTGCAGGCTGGTGTAAAAACCCTCGTGTTCCTCTTCTAACGATATCGATGTTGGAGCATATACCTGTATAATGGTTATGTTGACCTTTCTTCCTCTGAATCTTACACTCAAAATTCTATCACTCACTGTATCATATCCCATTATCGCATTTGCGCTTGACTTGTCACACATGATTGCAACTCCATTTTTTCCTCTCTCTTTTTGTCCTGACATTATTATCCTGTATCCATTCCAACTGAAATGTCCTTGTCCCTTCCACCTTGTCTCACTTAATCCTAGGATTGCTATGTCTAATTTCTTCATCTCTCCCTGTATCACGTCCATCTTTCCGCTCTGCATACTTCGCACGTTCCATGTGCCCAACTTCATCTTCTGCTTACAGCTCAGGTTGAGTCTTTCCCCTCCGAATCGATCCACCTCTAGACGTCCTTTCGGCTTTAGTCCTGTTGCTTCATTAGATCGAGGGGCCCTTGACTCTCCGTCTTGCTCTTCCCCAGTAGCTTCTAAGTCACGCTCCGGCCTGGGAGTCCCACCATTCGCAACTATCACCGTTTTTGGCTTAGTGTGTTTCATGACGATTTTCTTGGCAAGTTAACAGGGGTGGTTTGCCATTGCCTTCCCCTGGTTTTGCCTGCCGTGCCCGTTCGTTCCCCTTCCTAGGAAGGGTACCAACGGTCCGCACCACGAGAAGGTGGGCACGGAGGACTTTGGTTCACCAGCCCAGGTCGGATCCGAGTCTACGCTCAACAGAAACGTCGGTCAGGTCGCCTCCCCGTTTTACTCTGTACTAGAGTGACTGGTGAACCTTTGCGGAACCTTTGCGAATCATTAACATGATTAGAAATGTTTAAATTGTCAGATATAGTAACTCCTAAGATGGATAAATGAGACACTCTAACGAGTCCAGGGGTGGATAAAGGTGCGTTTATATTAGTAAACTTCCCTCTGGGTCTGTGTAAAATCATTTCATACGTTTTACTATGATTTAATTTCAGGTTACAAGTTTTGGCCCAAGACTCAATGTGCTCTAATTCAGAGGTTATGGATGAACTATTAGAGGAAGGTATTAAGAGATAGCTGTCATCAGCGTACTTCATAAGAATATTTTGAGGATGTAAAGTTTTAAGGCTTGATATGGAAACAATGAAATGTGTAGGACCTGTACTTGAGCCTTGAACTATGCTGGCATTAATATGGATTAAAGTAGATAATTCATCCTGGAATTTAGTACAATGTTGTCGGCCTTCTAAGAAATTAATTGACCAATTATAGATGTTATCAGGTATTGGCAAGTTGGAGAGGGATTTTGCTAAGTGATTATGACTTATGGAATCAAATGCCTTAGAGAAATCTAAGGAAATCAAGTGAACATACTGGTTAGAGCTTAACATATGAGTAACATGATGAGTTAGGGCTATTAAGGCTGCAGATGTAGAACCAGTGGGGCGAAATGCAAATTGATCAGAGAAAGGTTGATTTAGAATAGGATTTGTTAGAATAGGATAAAAGAAACGAATGACTATTTGCTTTTCAATGATGCGACAGAGGATAGGAGTTATAGAAATAGGCCTAAAATCTGCTTCAGAGAGAGGGTTTGCAATCTTAGGAACAGGAGAAATTCTACTTATTTTCCACTGGGGAGGAACGAAGGAGTGAGCTAGAGAAAGATTAAAGAGATGAGCAACGGGTATCGCAAGACCAAATGCGGCTTCCCTTAGGAACCACGGGGGTAAACCATCCGGGCCAATTGTCGTTGTAGAAGCAGCATGAATTTTTTTAGTTGGACGATTTTTATTTCATGCTGATCCAACAGCACAGTTTACAATAAAAATACTTGTCAAGTCCTTCGAGGCTAAATAATGTTTTATAAGTTTGGGCTGTAGGCTGAATATTTTTGGGAAAAAGACCTTCATTTCCTGTTAAGTATCAAAACTGCTGTTTTACTTTAATAATGCAAAACGTACATCTAGCAAATGTTTGACAGTGTATGCTGACCTGATTTCATGCTATATGTGAAAATTTTGAACTGTGTGATATCATTCAAGACTATTAATCACATGTATCTGTAAGTCAAACTGTTTGCAACATGTGTTGCATTGGTGATGCTGTTTTTTCAGCCTCCTGCTATAAATCACACAGACCTGCTCGTATTTCGTATACTCATATCTGACCCGAAAATTATATTCAGTTATTGTTTGTATGAACCACTGAGAGACATGTTATTCTTTTACATCCAGCCACACTATGGTCATCATATCATTAGCAAGCACTATCACTGGATTATCCCTATGTTTAGTTCAGGTCATCCGGTTTCAGTTGCAGTAGGTCAGACCTAGATGATTACATGTCCAGTGCTGTCACCTAGCATATTAAACCAAACTACAGTGTTTGGTTGACTTCTGTCAACAGTTTGCATGGATTACAGTCCTCTACCCCTAGATGTCGACTTTTGTCGACAACCGCCCTTGACCCTTAACACTAATGATGAACTGCGATGATTTCCCAGTCACATTTAGTACACACTCGTCATTAAAGTGTTAATGTCTACTTTTGTCGACGACAAAGCATTGAAGTCATAAAATGTGTTTGTCAAATGACAGGAATGAAATGTTGACAATTTGTGATTTCTTGCAGAGCACAGCAGGTTGCGAACCTTAATGTACGACATAACCCAGAATATTATATTCAAGCGAGGTGTTGCTTTCTTGGTTTTGGCCAACTGTAGCCTGCTTGCTGTACCTGTAAGTTTGCTCTTGTCATACCTTGCTTTGTTTACTTTGCAGCTGCATGAAAAAGAGTGACTGTACAGGTTTTTAAGGTGACAGCCTTATTTATTTGAGGCTATTCTATCTGCCAAAGACTTATGGAAGCCAGCTATTGTGTTGAAGGAGAGTTAAAAGTTGTTTATGTTAACTTGCAGAAGGTAATGAAACAAATTATATGAAGTGTTAATACAATACTAGAAAGAGGTGATGTTTTCATAAGAACTATTTCTGTTGTTATTATTGTCATTGTTACCTTACGTTAGGTGATGTAAATTTTTTTACATTTGTGTTGTAGTGGTTAAGTGAAGAACCACATACTTATGCACTGGCTACTGTTTCTGCCATCTTCACCATGCTGTTCCTCATGGAGGTAGGAATGAGGCATAATCTTGTGCTTATAATTTTTATTGTTTGTTAAAGCTTTAATAAATTTTTTCATTTAATTAGCACTACATTCTACTACAATTGATGGCTAACTGGATTTAGCTACCTATCTCGAACCTGGTTTTTATATATTGCTCATTTTGGCAGTCTGTCAGTATCTATATGGAGCAGCTAACCCAGCCTGGTTTGTTGTAGATTGTCTTATGTCCGTGACTTGACTTGGTTGCTGTGTTTGATAGGTCATTATGAAGAACATAGCTCTGACACCTGGTGGCTACTGGCAGAGTCGCCGGAACCGATTTGACATGTTTGTGACTTGTCTTGGAGTCATTTGGATTGTTCTTCACTTCACCCTCAAAGCAGTGAGCCATGCATACTCTTTCATAAGTGAACTAAGGTCAGGTGTATTGTAACCCTGAACTTTTACATTTTACAAGACAATGCATGCATACGTTTTGTTCGGGTTTAGATGCAACCTAAACCTAACACCTTGTCACCTTGTGCTGTCAGCTCGTGGAGCTCTAGCGATCGTCCTGGTGAACACACTCCACCGTCTCCTATTCGATGACAAGTCTCTCAATTCCGCCAAATTCATGCCAGTTACATCTTGTATCTCATCCATCCATCTCCTCCTTGGGCGACCCAGTCTTCTCCTCCCCTCACCGCACGCCAGCATCATTTCCTTCTCCAGACCATCAGATCGCATAACATGTCCAAAGAACCTTAGCTTCATTCTTGTCGCAGTTTGTTTTAACGACTCTTCATTCTCAATTCCAATCTCCTCTCGTATTGATTCGTTCGTTCTTTTCTCAGTCCAAGATATTCTCAGCATCTTCCTCCATATCCACATTTCACAAGCGTTAACCTTATTTTCCATGTTCTTTGTCATTGTCCACGTCTCACAACCGTACAGTACCGTAGGAAAGATTAGTGCTCTCACGAGCCTTTTTTTGGTTTCTATGCTCACATGTTTGTCTTTCCATATCTTTTCCAGTCCGGTCATTGCAGCTTTCCCTATAGCAATCCTTCGTTTTATTTCTGGATCACACTTTCCCTCCTTTCCAACCATTGATCCTAGGAATGTGAAGCTTTCTACCACCTCTATTTCCTCTCCGTCTATCTCAAAACTATCCCAATCTGCTGTTGTCATGACCTTTGTCTTCTTTATGTTGAAGTATAAACCAGCTTTTTCACTTTCTCTCCTGACCCTTCTTATCAGTTCTGCCAGATCCTCTTTTCTTTTTGCCATTAATGTTGTGTCATCCGCGTATCTAAGGTTATTCAGTGTCTTTCCAGCGATTTTTACTCCCTCAATTGCCCCCTCCAGTTCTGCCTTTCTCATTATTCTTTCAGCATATAGATTAAACAGGAATGGAGACAAGATGCATCCCTGCCTCACTCCTTTCTTGATTCTGAAATTGTCAGTGTCTCCGTATTCTGTTCTTATCACCGCTATCTGGTCTTCATATAAACCCTTTAGTAACATTATCAGGTGTTTCGGAATTCCCATTTCAAGCAGGGTTTTCCACATTAAATCATGGTTAATGCAGTCGAATGCCTTGCTATAGTCAATGAAACAGATGTGAACCTCCTGTCCATACTCCCTTTGTCTCTCCATTATCCACCTCATGTTGGCTATATGATCTCGAGTTCCACGAGATTTCCTAAACCCTGCCTGGTTCACCGGAAGTTCTCTTTCAATTGTGCCTTCCATTC
This sequence comes from Allolobophora icterica, assembly GCA_963556255.1. Taxonomy (NCBI): domain Eukaryota; kingdom Metazoa; phylum Annelida; class Clitellata; order Crassiclitellata; family Lumbricidae; genus Allolobophora; species Allolobophora icterica. The sequence continues at coordinate 43,757,498 of OY744609.1, read as the reverse complement.
TTTTGTGAATTATTTTCAGTAATATTTTACTAGTGTGTGATATCATTGCTATCGTCCTATAATTTTCACACTCCCTCGCATCTCCTTTCTTGAATATAGGTATAAAGATCGACTTCTTCCAGTCCTCCGGCCATTCTCCTAACGCAGGTTTAATTTAATGATTTTATGTCTGTGAATAAACTGGTTCTTAGTTGGTGTAATTGAACTGATCATGTCAATTGCAGTATTAAATTAAACGAAATGTTTCATTCTTCTTGTATGTTTTTCTTATTTTCATCTTTTATGTATTTTTAATGTAATTTGCTGTTTTGCTTGATTCTGATGCAGAATGACTTGAGTAATCCTCTTGGTTACATCGTAATTGTGCTCCGGTTCTTTACCATAACTGGAAAACATGTAAGTTCTTGTTGTAGCTTCTTATATAGCTAACTGTTGTTCTATTTCTCTTTGTGTCTGTTTGTGTATTTTTGTCTGTCTGTCTGTGTCTGTCAGTCTGTCTGTCTGTCGGTCATAAACTGCCCTTTCTTTGGAACTTCTATGCTGCATGCAACCATGATATGATGATTTGAGATCTTTAGTCTATGAACTTTCCATCTTTAGTCTGTGAACCTCTTATGAGATTCAAAAAGTGGCTGTATAATTGTTGACATTAACTGTTTATTCAGCTAAGCCACTGATGCCTTTTCAATCATGACTCATGACTTGCCAGTACATCGTTCATCAGGCCTATCCACGACATCTCTGCCATGTTGAAATCAATAACATTTTGCATTTGCTGTAGTATCGTGTTTAAACAGATTCCTTGGTAAAACAATGACCTTTGTGAGGTTCTGAAAAGGTGCTATATAAATAGCCAGCTGCATCCAAACATAGACGCTATGGGTGTCAGTTAGTAACAATGAACTTTGTGTTCTGTAGGCTACCCTGAAGATGCTGATGCTGACTGTAGTTGTATCAATGTTCAAGAGTTTCTTCATCATTCTTGGAATGTTTCTGCTGATGCTGTTCTATGCTTTCACGGGGGTCATTCTGTTTGGCTGCGTCAAATACGGAGAAGACCTTGGAAGGTTTCCATCATTTCATTACCTAGTTCTATATTTTGTATGATTTTAGATTAATTTACTTTTATTGTATCTTTTCTCATAATCGTAAACTCCAAATTTCTAAAGCGCCAGTCTGAAGGTGAGTGCAGGGCATCAGGCTATTAACGAGTGCTGCATCGTGTCGGAGGGGATGTCCAGAGATGTCAATGGAAGATCCAAATTCGGTTGCCAGAGGGACCAGAGATAGGAGGCAGGGCTGCTAAGGCAGGTTTCATTGAGGACAAGAAAGCTTGGAAGGCAGAGGATTGGATGGATTAAGGTAGGAAACACTTCCATAAGCTGTACTGATGTAGAATGATATTTTGCCACTATCCACTGTCTTTCTTCATTTGACCAGATCTACAGTTCCAATCTTCCACGTCAACTCTTGTGTTTCAAATCTGTGAAGCTCAGAAATGACCATTGAGATGTTTAACCCATAAAGAATGTTGTTCCATTGTTGGATTGATGTTGTATTTGTGCCTCAACCAATAGATGCTTTAATCCTGGTAGTGCATCTTCATTTACCATTGCTTATGGAGACAGATATGACCAATTTCCTTTCCTTGCCTGTGAAAGTTTCTGAGGTTTTGTATCAGTACTGGAATAACATAATGCTGTCCTTTCCTTAGCTTCTTGTGTTTTTCTATTTTAGGCAGGCAAACTTCAAGACTGCTTGGAATGCAGTGGTCTTGCTGTTTCGTATTGTCACTGGCGAAGACTGGAACAAGATTATGCATGACTGCATGGTATAACTCAGAACACTATTTTATAGAATGGGCAGCACTGTGGCCTTGGATTTAGAATGCAGTCACATTCTGTTCTGATGCTAGAATGGGTGTTAGTAATTGAATAGGCATTAGGCAAGTACTGAGAAGCACTACTGTGTCAGAATGTGCCACTGTCTGGAGTTTAAAACAGAGTATGCCAATTGTCTCATGTTTAGAATGGGGTTGAAAAATGTCCCCGTGTTAAGAACAAGGTGATGCTGTTGTTTCATGTTTAACAAGGTTATCACTTGTTTTTGCTGTAGTTGTATCTAAGTTAGAACTGAGAAGTACTACCATCTCGATTAGAAAAGAATAGCACCATTTATCTTTAGTTTAGAACCAGGTGACACTGGCTTCTCAGGTATCTTATATTTATTATTATTGTTATTATTATTATTATTATTATGAACAATTTTAATGGGTACAAAGTCGTACAGAATTGTGAATCTAAATTTAGAACAGGGTGTTACTGTTGTCTTATTTCCAGAACAGGCTGCCACTGTTAGGTTAACTTATCTGATAACCTTACTCGTGTGTTTTGATGTTCAATACGTTTTACCGCCAGGTGGCGCCCCCATTCTGCACACGTGGATCTGACTATTGGAAGACAGACTGTGGAAACTTTAAGGCTGCTCTGGTATTCTTCTGTACCTTCTACGTCATAATTACCTACATCGTTCTCAACCTCCTTGTGGGTAAGTGTTGCCTTTCAGCATTACATCAGGTATAATCAGGTCAATGTTTACGGAAGTACTCGGGTAGTAGTGGTAAAGAGAATTTTCTGTATATCATAGGCAAACCATTTTGTATATCATAGGCAAACCATGAAGAGAAACAAAGAATTTTTTAACCAATTCATTATCATCAGTTCCCAATGCAAACCATTTGTTTGGTTTTTGACCACACTTCTCCAGTGGACTGATTCTTTGTATTACGGCTTAACTCTTTAATGGCAAGAGGGATTAGTTTTCATACAGTGTAGTGTATGCTTGTCATTAAAGTGTTAACATCAAGCGACCATTGACTGATGCCTTGTAAATGCATTATGATAATGGTGCCATTAGAAGCAACTGGATTAGTTTGACAAGGACAGCAGTGGGTGCAAATAAATGACTTTCGCTTTTTTGGTTATTCATCAAGTCCCAGGCTTTCCTAAAATTTAACCAGTCTTTTTATATTTTCATTTTTGTTGTCTCTCATTCACAGCTTTTCTTTTTTTCTTGCCTTTCTTTATTTCTGTCTCCATTTGATTCTTGCATGCAGTGTTTTGTGTGATGTTCTTTCTACCTAATCATCCAATGGAAATTTTGTTGAACAACTTTATCTAGCAGATTTTTTTGTATTTCCAAGAACACCAGTATCTTATTTCTTCATTTTAAAATCTTTGTGACCTGGAGATTCCTAACATTTTTCCATAGCCAGCTTGTTTTTTGTTATATCTATTCTTTTCTCACCTACCATTCTCTGTGGCTTTTGTGACTGTTTCATGTCAGCCTTACAAAACTTAATACAAATTGTGGCATTGTTTCTGGGTTTTTTCATGAGGCTTTTCACTTTATGCTGTCAATATGCTTCTGGGATTAATCTGTTGAATTAGCTATAATTATGGAGAACTTCTCGCTATTCTATTCAAACGAAGAAGATGCTCTGCTGAGCTACAATGACATCCGACAATTCCAGACAACTTGGAATATGGTCAACATCAACAGAAAAGCTCATGTAAGGCAACTAACTACTCATTGTTTATCATTGCCACATTGTCATTATCATAATTATCATAATAATTATTATCATTAAGGACATATCAAAGTCATCAAAACAAGTCTTGAAGACATGCATATGTTGTTGTGTTCCCAATGCAGTAGTAAGACCTTACACACAATGGCTGTATAGAGGAGATAGCTCAAAAGAACTAGTAGCCTTGTGCAATATTCCTGATCTAATGTACATGGATGCTTCAAGTGCATGGGAAAACGAAACAGTGTTTCAGTAGAAAGTCCATGTAAACCAAAAGCCTTTAACAATAAGGATTATAATAATATTTTTTTAAAGTAATAATAAAAAAATTCCTTTCGAAACAAAAGTTTGTTTGCAAGAATCTTCCGAATCCCGAGCCTCGCCAAAGAGTCAACTTGCTGTGTCTGCAGCCGACTTTCATCTGCTCTTGGACAAAGTACTCATCCACTTTTATGAGGTAGATGTCTTCTTGCATGAGCCACTGCAGCCAAGCAGTACTGGCTGTGGTTATACACCCATTTGGGTTGATTGGAAAATGAATTAAATTTCAGGAGTGCTGTTTTTTCATGTTTAGAATTTTCTTATGTCTGTTTGAAGGGAGTGATATCTGTACGTCGTGCAAAGCTTGTCCTGCGTCTTCTCAAAGGTCGTCTAGAGGTCGACCTGGAGAAGGACCGACTGCTCTTTCGGCACATGTGCTACGAAATTGAGAAGCTGAGGAATGGAGATGATGTGACGTTCCACGATGTTCTGAGGTTTGATCATGATTTATCTATAATGCATTAGCCCCTGAGAATGGTGTCTGTATGATTAAATCCCAGTGAATTGTATAAGATTGACAGTATTGCTAGTGAATCAAATGAACCTACAAAAAGGCTGCTGTTGTAACACAGTGCCTGACCTCTGCGAAAAAAAAAATTTCACACAAAAAGTAAATATTTATGTATTGTACTGTAAATTTACAAAACGTGTAAGTTATAATGTAAGTAATATAATCTTTATTAGTGCAAGACAAACACTTCACATACAACATGCTGCATGCAGAGTGGTGAAAAAGATGTAATATAACAGCCTAAAAGTCAAACTTCTAATATACAGTTTGAAAGAAAACTGACAGCTTTTTAATTCTATACTATTTAAAATAAATTTTGTTGATTCGAATTCCAACTTTTGCAATGCATTGTACAACACAATTTTCAGTATAGCTCATACATAAAGGAGTTAATAAATGTCTAAGTATATTTCATATTTATTATCTTGGCATCAATTGAAAACATTAAATCATCATTCATAAAGACACAGTGAAGATCTGCTTAGAGCAACCATCTAAGGGTAGTCTTCAATCTGCAGACTCTGCATTACTTGGCAAGTGCTTGACCAATCAGCATTCAGTGGTGACCCATGTAAAAGCATGTGCCTCCATCGTGCATCGGAATTTGGTCGAGGCGTAAGCTGGGACATATACAGCAAGTCCTGCAATGCGCTGGCTCCCATGTCCAGAGGACCTTGATATTCACCCAATGGTGGCTCAAGGTAGTGTCGGATTTACTATAGGAACAACTAGGCCATAGCAATGGTTGATACTAAACACCTTTATAAACACATTAAGTGACGATATATAAATTTATGCTTTTAAGGTTGGGAATTCATTATCAGGTTCACCATAGGAAGAAACGAGTAATGGTTGATGTTAAACAACTTTTGAACAGTTATATGAAGCTTAATAAGTACGCCACAGCTGGTAATGTCCCAGTGTCCTGGACCGTAGCTGTATTATGCCATACGAATGGTGACAAGTGACCCGTGTAAAAAAGGGAACACATGAGTTTACCTACTTCTGTGGAAACTTCACAGAGGCATGGTCCTAGGATTGAAGAGTAAAGTGATGTGACTTTACTTGTGTCAGTTTGGATATTTTCATCTGTAGCATGCTGGCCTATCGTTCAGTCGACATTCGAAAGAGCCTTCAGCTTGAGGAGCTACTTGTTCGCGAGGAACTCGAGTACACAATAGAAGAAGAGGTTGCCAAGCAGACAATTCGAAACTGGTTGGACAAGTGTCTGAAACGCATCCGAGCAGTGAGTTTCAGCAATCTCCTAAATCAGTGGAGTACTGGCTGTATAGGAATCAGTCATTTATCATAGATTCATGTGTGATTTGAAGTCCTGGGTGTGACAATTTATAGTTTGACCATTCATTCCATCCCACAAAAAGAGAATCACTGCTTGTATGAGTGCCAGTGTAATCTTTGTACTTCAACATGGTGACCTTGTCACAAATGTCCGTAGTTGATTAAGGCACACAAAGTGAGACAAATAAATAGGTTTCAAGTATTGGCCTACAAGTTGATGAGTAAAAAAATTAAGACAATGTAGAACATTAATGCAGCAAAGAGTTTGTTTACAATTTCTATACTTATGACAAATTATGATGTAATGTTGCTTTTCTAATAATAATAATAATCTTCGTTTATTAATTCAGACTGACACGTACGCAGTAAGATTACATGATATAGTAGTAACAGACGTCACCAAGTTTAACAGGAGTCGAATTCAACTGTATGGCAGCCATGCAAGGCACCCATCTGTACTACTACTCATTTTACAATCGTCACCTAGGGAATGAAGGCTGAGTTAACCTTGTGGGGCTAGCGGGTGTTGAACCCGCGTCCTTTTGATCTTCATGCCAGCTTGTTACCATTCAACCATCTCCTTGCCCCCTGTTTTGACACAGTGGTGCTTTTTTATGTAGAAAGAACATTCTAATTTGATAACGAATTTGCGTGCGACCAACGAACCGTTGCTGACCGTGGAGTACATTCCAACAATTACGGAGACGAAGGAAGAGGGAACTGAAACTTCTTTGGGAGTCACGCCAGGAGTTCGTCAACGCCGAAAGATTGAACGCAATACAAGCGCTCCACTTCCAGGAATGCTTCAGGTGGAGTGCATTGTGGTTCATTTCCTCTGGGGAATGTGTTCTGGTTCGATATTGTAATCGCTAATATCATGTTAAATAAGGTCAGGTAATTGTTCATTTTCGTTTTACTCTGAATTGTTTTGCCCCAAATGTTATGTGAAGTCAATCCGGGTAGATAGAATGTATCTCGAGCGGCTATGAGTCATCAGAATTCGGGATGTGAAAAAGTGCCATGGAAACTGGAAAGTGATGCATTATTCACTTGCTATATACGGCTGTAGCAAGCATTCTTTAAGAGGATGTTCCTTGAGATTGAATATTCTTACTGTAAAAGCAATATAGGCACAAGACAACTTGTACTGGTGATTTCATTTGACACACTGGGATTCAAACCCTAAATGCAGTGGTGGAAGGTCAACACTCTGTGCAATTATTGACCAACCTGGTACTTTGAGCTAAGATTAATACTAAGTTAGAATTTAAAACATTCAATGATTCAGTCTAACAGAACTGGGTGCTTCTCATAATTATATATAGAGCTGTGACATATTTAAAAATTTGTTTAACCATTTAACGTCGAGCATGTAGTAAATGTATGGAAAACTAATCCCTCTCATCGTTAAAGGATTATGATAAAATACCAGTAAAAATATAACTAAAAAAATATAACAAAAGTGTCATACAGATTAATTCTGCTCAATTCTAGTATCAGTTTGCTTTGCTGGGACTACAGCATCTTTGTCTTCTGCCTTTTCAAGGCACCATCGAGAAAGTACTTAGCACCGTCGTTGAGCGATGGAGCATCTCGACCGGACAAGATATCTGCTGTCATGGGAGTGAAGAAGAGAAATCCACGTTTGCAGTCAAGTGAGTCAGCTGGGTTTCTATTCTCTATTCATACAGAAAAGTCTCATTTACACCTCTTTATTCAAAGGTAACAGTTTGAGGTTTTTGTAAGGGTAATTTAAGGTAATCGTTAAGACAACCTTTCTTTATCAGTAAGTAAGTAAGTGATGTTTTAATAATGCAAGTCGAATGCTCACATTTAAAAAAAATTATACAGACAGTTGGTGTGAAATGTTACTGTTGTTAGATCAGGAAAAGCCCAAAATGGCCCGTTAGCTGCTAGTAGCAGCCACTAAGAGTGCTTCTGACGCTCGCTTCAAGATGGTAACTGTTCGAAGAATGGTGAGTTCATTGGTAGCCGATGAGGCAAAGTCTGCATATTTGAAGTACAGTGCCCGATAAGACTCTGTCAGTGTTCTGATTCGCCATATAGGGACGCATACAGTTATATTTTTGTTGGACGGGTTGTTTTGCTGCTGAACTGCACTGTATAAATTGTCTTATTTATGTTGCCTTATATTAATTTACTTACAACAGCAGTAGACTCTAAGTTTTATAAGTATAATTGGCATTTTCATACAACAAACACTGAGTTTATAAGCTTGTATAACAGCATCTTCTTCAGTTTAAATCCCGTTTAGTGATTTGGATGTTGTAATTCGATTACATGCAACTGTTAAATAAATGTTTTTCTGCAGGTAGTAAAAATCTCCCAAATCTTCTGGAGAGCGAGGAAATGGGTGCAGCCATGCATGACAGCGATCGCCCAATTGGATCAAGCCTTGGTGGAAAGTACTCTACTCTTGAAGTTCAGAACTGGTGGCGGAACTGTATCCAGAGCGATACTGTTTCCGACATGGAAGATGGCTTGGAGTAAAAGCATGATGCGTCCTGACCTTTGTAGGATGATACCTGGCATACATCTTGGACTAGGGCAATGTGGTTAGATGGCATGGAAGGGAACTGCAACAATCTCTAGGGCCTTATGGAGATGAAGTTTTATGGTTGTATGGAAATGAAGTTTTCTAGCACCTAGAAGAGGTACTAGTTTGTTATGAAAAAAGGCTGTGTAAAGCAGTAATTGCTTATTTTTAGCTAAAACTTTATTTCTGAGTTGGATCGTGAATAGCTAATGGTGAACACACATTTTGTAATCATTAACTAGTGTTATGTTTTTATAAAGTTTTTCATCTCTCTCTCTAACTCTGTCAAATTCAGGGACACAGCTGTGTCCACAATGTGCCAATTTAATTTCCTTTTGAAATCTCTCCCAAATATATCTTGGCTGACCATGTGACCTTGAATTTTTTGGGCTTTACAACCAGGTTGTTCAACAGTCCTCATTCTGCAGATAATGTGGGTCTGTAACAAGAGGCTCAACCATGACAGCAGTTGCTATGGTAACTTGATCTCTTCCAAATCATTTTGGCAAACATTTATTTAGATTATCTTAAAGGTTCTTATGTACTGTAAGTGTCCAGATGTAAGTCTGTGAAAGGGAACTTCAAAATCTTCCATTTTGTAAAGTTTTAAAGATGCTAATGAGTTCGTAATGACTTGATACCTTTCCGTGGTCCTTCAACAGGGATGTTGTTGTCCAGAGGAGAATGGTACCTTTCTCAGTCTGGTAGATGGCAGAGAGCTAATGTCTCAAGCTTCATGTCATTTTCAGTGTGGTAGATCGTATGGAATTAGGGCACAACTCGGAGTAGTTGGTATAGAATTCTCCATTCTCCACATTCTCCATTTTGTGGTATCTCCAGGAGATACCACAAAATGGAGAATGTGGAAAAGATAATGTTATCTGCAACTTATTGATGCAGAAGAGAAGACTTACATAAACATTCGCAAAACAATGTTCACAGCTTTTATTTATATACTAGATATTATATATTGTTTGATGTTGTTATGTAGGCTATGTTCTACTGCTTACAAGCAGGCCAGTCAAAGGGCTGCACCCAGCTTGTGAATGCAATACCCGATGCTGGCTAGACACTGCTTTTAAGTGTGAAGAGCTAGCAGCCAACGGCATGATATACCAGCATACAGCTGTATGTCTCTGGCCATAAAGCTGCTGAGCTCAGACTCAAGAGTACCTGGTTAGGCAAGCTGTGACATGTGGAGGATGCCTTGTCATAATTATCTTAGCCAATGATACGAGTGAATAGAGAGTGACACAGGGGACAAAATTGTCTCCATCACCACCTCATTCACAGCAGGGGTCTGTTCCTATCCCCACCCCATCCCCATTAGGTCTGTCCCTGTCCCCATTTGTGTGTTCCCATCCCATTCCCACCCAAATGAAGCAAAATAACAAGATAAAAAAAGCGCCTGCACATTAAACATTTATATTAAAATATTAAGTGTTTCATTACAGAAAACTTAATGAAGTGTAAAAGATGTTTAATATTCAAGGTTTCAATTGCATAACATGATAATGTAACATTGAAAAGCAGACCAGGTTAGCTTAACAAAGAGTTACTACAGTGAACTACGTTACAACCATTACCGTTGTAATTATTGTGGTTGTATTTTCATTCCAACGGAAATACTGCAGGCTTTGCTACAGTCCGCACGATATTACCACCACTTGTGACACCATTACCATGGATTTTACTGCGGTTACCGCAGTATTGCCGCTTCCCATTATCGTATCACTCTCGACTAGTGAATGTAGGTCTTGTCCCTTCATCACATCTGGGGACATTCATTTTGTGACTATGGTTCATGCACTTGGGACAGCCCTGTCTGAAGCAGGAGTTCAAGTTGACTGCAGCCAGTCACGGGTGTTGCATACTCAGGCACTTTGGTGTAGAGTTGATATTGGAGTTGTGTAGGGGTGTCAAATTTTACTAAAAATGTGGCCAGGGTACTCGAGTCCATCCCGAGTTGGTACCCGACTGCCTGTTAGTCTGTCACTGGATGAATACTTTTAATGAAAAGCATAAAATAATTGCTCATTATTTATGCACTGCCTGTGCTATGGGCAGCTGGCCACTTGCTAATCGTAAATGGCTACGATTCTGTAAATTAAACGCAACAGCTAGATTAATGATTAAAGTTCAGAAACTTTACAGTTACCTGTGATTAATGATGTGATTAACAGTAATGACGAGCTGCATTGGTTTCCCAGTCAGTTTTAGTACACTCGTCGTTAAAGTGTCAAACAGCGAAATATACAAAATAACAGATTCTGATATACTGTCGTATTTTGATAAAATTTTGACACCCCTAATTAGATGTACTTTTTTATTTACTTCTATGTTTTTAATATCTCTGCAGTATGGTGTCAATTGTTTATACATAGTCATTTGAAAGTATTGAATATCTTGTGATTTGCATGCCATGTTAATTGTATTATAGTCTAGCTTTATACTTGAGTTAACTTATTCTAAAATAATGGCTAGAACAAGTTAGAAAGTAATTGTTGCATAATCTTTTACTTTAATTATGAAGTTGAATTGGATGGTGCAGAAACTATGAGGTGGAATGTGGCACTTGCCAGGTTTGAATGATGGCTGTTGAAGAAATTCAGAAAATTTCTGGTTTGCTCGATGTCACTGAAGTTGAATATTGGCATGTATCTAATTTGTTAAAATTTACAACTTTGTTCCATTTTAACTCTATGGATTTACTGAGTTTTGTAACAGTATTTTTGGACATATCATATATAATCTCAATCTCCAGTCCATAATAAATATCGATCTCAATTATTTAGATAAGAGGTCGGCATAGTTATGCAGCACTTTTAAGATGTTGGCAAAAGGTTGTTTATACATTTTTAATTGCAGTTGGCAAAAAGTTGTTTATACATTTTTAATTGCATTTCATTACAAAATTATATAGTGTCCCTCTCTGAGCACAGAGTTTAAGGCCAAAGATCGGATCTATTGATTTGAATGACAGTTTGAAAAGCATGGCTGATGTTGTGACCGACTGGAAATACCACAGATTGGCCATCAGTACTATGTTCGAGGTTGAAATTCTGGTGTGAAATGTAAAGTTGTTTTTTCACTGATAATTATGCACATACAACTTTGACTGATTGGTCTACTGTCTTTTCCTTCAGCTGAATGATTCCTCAGCCTCATGATCATACCTAGATTTCTGTTTAGATTTGTCTAAGCGCCTGTGAATAAGCTGGTTCCCGCGACTTCGCTTTTTTGGGCGCTGTAGAAATCCGGAGATTACGATTACGATTACCTATGAGGAATATCAGTTGAGAGAGGTGCCTCATAAACGAATGATTACGATATTTTGTCTTGCTTTACAGTGTTTCACTTTGTGTCTTAGAGTGTTTATTCTGGATGGTTTCATTTGTTCAGTTATTCTGCATCTGGTACAGGAACAATGCAGGTTTACTTAGGACAGAATGTTAGTATGTTATAGTTTGGTTGTAAAGAGGATGCAGTTATTGTGTAACCTAATACTAGATAAAAGATGAACCAGATGTTGTTCAGATATGTTAACAGTAAGAAATTCATTGCATTGTGATTAAGCTGTAATTTGGTTGTGATTAGACTGTAAGGTTGTAATTTTGCTGTTAGGAAACCAGTCTGTTGCACAGGTTGCATTTGATACAGGTCTGATTCGGTTGTTATACAAGGTTGTGATATTTTGCAGACAGTGAGTGAGACTCAGAACCATTAGAACTTATTTTAGATTTCTGTTTAGATTTCTGCATGAATATTACCAAGTTAATAAACCAATGATAACTTTATGAAATAGAAAGTTTTTGGACAGAATATTAAATTATCTTATCTTAATTGTTGATTCTTTAAATAAACTGAATGTATGGATGAATGTGTGATTAAGCAAATGTCCCAACTAAAAAAATTGGCACAAGTGTCAGCATAAATGCCACTTATACAAAATTATACAGTCGTGTCGTTTCGAGACCAAGATCTTGGTCTCAAGTGAACTCGAGTTCGGTTTTAAAAGTCTCTGTCTTGGTCTTGAGACCAAGTCTTGGTCTCGGTCTTGAGGTTCAGAGTCTTGATCTTGGTCTTGAGGTTCAAAATCTTGGTTTTGGTCTTCCAAAACCAAGACTGTCAATATGAACAGTCATTTAACAAAATGCAAGAATTTTTACAATTTATCAAATAATTACTAATACAGTTGCTTTAGTATTTGCATGGTGTGAATGAGGCCAAGCCGGTTTGCATCATATGACATATATCTAAGGACGGATAAGAATCTTGTTGGTCAGGAAAACCATTGTCAGCAGCAACAGTTATGCTGTATCTGGAAGTCCTGCACAGACCTGTTTCAGAAGCCAGATGGTTGTATAGACCATGGGAGGATTTCAAAAATGACTCTTGATTTGTATATTTACATCCAGTGCTTGAAAAGCTACTGTAGCGCCAGTGTCTTCAGCATCTGTAGAACATATTTTTTCGCATGGCAGAATTTTTATGAGGCCCTACAGGGCACATCTTGGTCAGAAATTCTGAAAGAATTGGTTTTTATAAAATGCAACAGGAATAACTTGTTGCATGAAATACGAATTCGAAATTCTCTGCATTTAGAGTTATTTTGCTTGAATAAAAAAGACCCATGTTGTCATTAAAATAACGAGTAGTCTGACTTGACAATTTTTTAGTATGGAATTGTCTGGATATGATTGTGATTTTTGGGGTCTTGGTCTTGAGGTTCAAAATATTGGTCTTGGTCTTGAGGGTCAAAGTCTTGGCCTTTTTCTTGGTCTTAGGCTCAAAATCTTGGTCTTGGTCTTGAGGTTCAAAGTCTTGGCCTTGGTCTTGGTCTTGAGGTTTAAGGTCTTGACAACAAGACTGAAAGTATAATATGATAAAACCCATGCCTTGGATGGACTCTAATGCCGGACTCTATGATGGATTCTGATGTTTACTGATCTGTCTGTCTGTCTGTCTGTCTGTCTGTCTGTGTGTCTGTCTGTCTGTCTGTCTGTCTGTCTGTCTGTCTGTCTGTCTGTCTGTGTGCATCAGAACAATGTTTTGTATCTTTTTAATTATTATTTTTGCCATCATATGGGCCTACATACCTAAGATACCTTCATATATTTTCTTGCATAACTGAGTTGGTTAATTGAAAATATTTTGCCGTGACATCTAACGTGTGTGTGTGTGTGTCACATTAAATATAATACGCCTATGTGATTGTTGAACATTGTTCAGAACTTGAAATTTCATGTTGTTACGGCAGACCTCTCTACCAGACCGGTCCAATTCCAAACAGCTGTAGATAGTTTGTTCCAGTGGCAAACAGAAATCTTATGCAAAGGCAGCCACAATTGAGAAACAGCTGTAGATAGTTTGTTCCAGCGGCAGACGGAAATCTTATGCAAAGGCAGCCGCAATTGAGAACGCGTTCCCACATACTTGGGACACACGAAGTCCGTATGACCAGGTATAATTAAAGCACAGGTGGAAATAAACTTTCATATGTCCTACAGTTGCGTTCAGAGGGGACAAGGTGGCTCGGAGCGTTTGCTTGGTTTCTGTACATGTACATGGTCATTGCTCATGATTATCTGGCGTCAGTAAGTTAGTCTGAATAACATTGCACTTTGATAGCGAGAGGTGTAAATTTGAAGTAGACATGTGCTGCACCTGCAGAGAAGTAGGCCTAGGCCTACGCCTACATTTCGACCAAGGCTCACTTTTGTGTTCTGTTTCCACTGTCACAAAATTTGACAACTTTTGTTATTTCCTTTAGAAAATTTTTATTTGCAAAACATTCAGTTAATATCTGAAGGGCAGTGCAATAGCCTATATATCTGATCCTGCTAGGCCTCTATACAGCGCTCAATTATTTTGTCCTAGGTGGAGCCACGCCCCGCCACAGCACCGGCAATCACAAAAATTTATTTATAATTATAATGACCGTTACGGTATACAAATAGTCTCGACCATCCTCATTTTTCAGTTAATTGATCGGGTAGGATATCTTTCACCTCTGTCCGTATGAAAGGGCGCCATTTAAAGTCTGCAGTCTTGTCAAGACCTTAAACGTCAAGACCAGGGCTGTAGTCGAGGGTATACGCGGGTATACAGCGTATACTCACCTCTAGAGAGCGTATGCTCCGGGCTGTAGTCGAGGGTATACATACGCGGGTATACAGCGTATACTTACCTCTCTAGAGACCGTAGGCCTATAGCCACTGCAATGAAATTTCCCAAAGGGCGAATGACTAAAAAAGGTCAACTTTTTAAGAGATCAATTCCTAAAAAGTCATCAAATTTCCTGAGAATTCCTAAAAGGTCTTCAATTTTTGTGAGACGAATTCCTAAAAAAGGTCTTCAGATTTTTGTCAGGGTGACACCAGCCCTAGTGAAGCCGCTGCTCACCGGTAGCGTGTACTCGCCTCTAATTTTACCACTACTGTTCATATTGACAGCCGGTCGAGACCAAGACCAAGACTTTGAACCTCGAGTCAAGACCAAGACCAAGACTTTGAACTTCAAGACCAAGACCAGTAGACTTTTGGTCTCACGACCAAGACAAAGACCAAGACTTTTAAAAACGAACTCGAGTGAACAGGAGACCAAGACCTTGGTCTCGAGGACAAGTCTGATATGTTTACATTTTATTACAACATGAATATAATGTAAAATTCTCGATCAGTGCACAGAATACACTGTAAATGCCAATTGTCAAATATACCCAGATTAATGCAGATTTTGCAAAAGTACCCATTTTGCACACAAAAAACAGACACCCAGACGAAAGCCAAAAAACAAAGATCTAGTAACACCACTGACGTCATCTTTCAATTTATAAACGTTGCCATGGTGCAATATTTCTCAATTCGTGAAACAAATTTGGAAGACGGTCTACGACGTCCTACGCTCTAAAATATACGAATGAGCACGAATTTTAAGGCAGTCGATGTTTGAAATTTTCGAATGAACAAAATTGGCAGACAGGCGACGTTTGAAATCTTCGAATAAACAAGAATTTCAAAACAGTGGACGTTAGAATCTTCGAATGAAGACAGTCGGCGTTTGAAATCTTCTAACGAACACGAATTTCAATGCGGTCGACGTTGAACCAGCCGCAGCCAGCAAGAAACAGAATAGGCCTAACGAGCAGAATGTAGCCTATGCGACCACCGAAGCGAAAATCCGAGTAAGACATTTCACTTTTTCTCTGCATTCAGGGTGGGAATTGTCGGGGATTAGGGGTTCAACCCCTAGTCTTTTTTAAGACCCCCAGTTAAGTCTTCACTGCACACCCGCGGGGTCGTTTCCAACCCCCTCAGTTGTGCTAGTGTGATTTAGCATTATTTGACTCCGAGTCTCTGACAAAGAGAAGACATTTCCATGGTGTATCATGTATGCATTTTTGAATTTTCTCAACAAAGGAGTTGATTTTTGATTCGAGTCTGGCTTGCAAAACTGCCTTGCGTTGCAATCAGCTGCTTTCAAATTTCGTTGACATCAGTTTGTAAAATATGGATAAAATGTTCAAAATCCCCAGTCTTTTCTATACAATTCCCACACTATTAGCTGTCTGCATTAATTATTTAGAAAGTGATTGTTCGTCTTTCCACTAAGTTTTTTTATGGTTCATGTTAAAATGTTTTAATAAGCAAAACTAATGGACAAGCAACATCAGGCCCGGATTAAGCCCTCGGGAGGCCCCTCGCCAAATTCTCCGGGGGCCCTTAATTTCTTACCCCTTCCCTCACCATGCCCACTTCTTCCCTTCCCAAATTTTAATGCTTGCATATTATTGACTATAACTCAAGCTTAATAATGCGTAGCTTAATAAAATACCAAGAAACATGTTAAAATTAGGGCTGTACCGAATATTCACTTCGTATTCGCTTCGGGGCCGAAAAGTGGGCCAAATAGCTATTCGGTATTCGGCCGAATAGTAGCGGTCGGACCGAATACGAATAGTGGTCACGTGACATCTGTTTCTGCATATATGCGGCTACTATAGCGAGTGGAGTGAACGTTAAGTGAGAATTTCTAAGTTTAGTTAAATTATTTCCATTCCTAGTTTACACAGACTGGCAGAAGGATGTAAAAATTACATTCAGCTAACTGTTTACTTTTAGTTTATGTATTAAATTTACTGAACTGAAACTTTTGCCTACATTTGAAAGTTTGAATGTTGTCGGTAGACCAATTTTGTACACTATTCGTATTCGTATTCGGCCGAATAGTTGGTCCAATTATTCGTATTCGACCGAATAGTGAAAATCACCTATTCGGTACAGCCCTAGTTGTTACCGTTAAAGCAGTGCAAGATGCAGTACCACACTCACAAATTTCAGACACAGCTGATGTACCTTCAGTGCAAGGCTTATAGTTACCACAGTTTCGCACTGTGACTGAAATACCACCATTTCGATCCTGCCCTTCGTCTGGCTCATTTGATGTGACTGTCTGTTTGGAGTGTAGCCTACGAAAAATCTCCAATTTCGGAACAGAGGCAACGTTATTACTTTCCCTGTCAGTACGTTCTTTAGCTACTCACCTTTTTTGAGCACCGGAAAGTTGAACTATTTTATTCTCTGGCATTGCTCACTTTTCCTGAATATAATTATGTAATATCCAGCACGGTTGTTTATTTGTTTTTTGAGACGAAGACGAAATCATAATTACAACTGGTACAGATATATAGGAGGCCATTGATCGCCATCATAAGAATCAACCACCAATTCACATTAACGGACTCCTGACGTAAATTTACACTGCCCTTGAAGAGAAAATTTGAATAAATGTGAAAATGCACAGTAAAAAAAATTCTTCTTGTTCACGCGGGGGGCCCCCTGACGACGGGGGCCCCCCGCCATGGCATAAATGGCATACTGGTTAATCCGGCCCTGAGCAACATGAAAACATGGTTAATTATGATTTAGTTGTTATCTAATGAAAGTAAAGACCAGCGATAGATGGTAACCGTTGGTAGCATTGCAGCCAAACAAATTACGTAAGGATAAAGTATATGATGGTAAATTACCCTCATGGCAGTCACCCCGAAGTATCTCACCGACACTACAGATCATGGGCGGCGATCTAGGGGGGTCGAGGGGGACAAGACCCCCACCTTTAAGAGTGGGGCGGGGGGTCACGCCATACATCGGACCCCCCGCCCCAAATTTTGAAGAAACATCAAAAAAGGTCAAGAAATGCAATTATGTGTGAGGGCGAAAATGAGTTTTGACTGCCTTTTTGACGAGAAAAGTTGTTTTGAGCAGAAGTGTCCCCCCCCAAAATTGGAAGAGAAAAAGTTAAGAAATCATGAAATTGTGTAAGAATTGTGTAAGAGAAGGAAAAAAGGAAGAGAAGGAAAAAACGTCTAAAAATTCTGTGGAAAGGAATAGTAAAAAATCGTGAGTTATTTTGAAAAGGTATGGAAAAGTCACGAAAGTATAGGTGGAGGACTAAAAAAAAGGTCATAAAGTTTTTTGGAAGATGAGATAGAAAATTTTTGTAGATGAGTTGCTGGAAAAAGTCTTCGGAAAATTAACCACTGGGAAAAATTAGTAAAAAGAGGTTAATGACTAAAAAAAGGTCATAAACTTTTTTTCGGAGATGACAGTGAAATTTTTTGGAGATGAAGTGGCAAAAAAAATTGTTTTTTGGGATAAGATTTAAAAAAAGGTCGTCGACGAGGTTGTGGCCGACTTTGTCCCCCCCACCTCTCAGACAAGATCGCCGCCACTGCTACAGATCATCTTTTAACCTTTTCTGACTGAGCGCCCGTGAATATAAGCTGGTTCCCGCAACTCAGTTTCCTTTGGGTGGTGTATAAATCTCGAGATTACGAATACGGTCTAATTTAATCTAAGCGGCCGATATAATCTAATCTCACCAAGTGTAGACTAGACTCATTTAGTCTAGTCTAGTACATGTAATCAATAGTCTATAGCTTAAATTTCAGGCTGTGCCAGCTTGCTTTATAGTGAGCGCAACTGTGTGCTGCGGACTTGTTTTAAAGCTAGTTTTGCTGTCGTCATTCATTATCCTCAGTGCACCAAGGCCCAGGAACTCTGAATAATACTGAACTTAGAAAACTGATGGATTTAATTTTATCTAACCGGTGATTGAGTAAAATTTCCTGAGGTCTTTCAATAGCCTACATACTGAATATACTGAACTTAGAAAACTGATGGATTTATATTATTTTTATCTAACTGGTGATTGTGTCTGCACCCCAAAATCAAACCACTGGAATGAGATACTTGCATCTGATGTGAGTGAAGATTGACAGAAGCAGGCCGTGTATGACGTCAGTAGCTAAGTGTAGAATAATAATGATCGAAACTGTCTACACAGGAATTGTGTTTGCCTGCTGCACAGCTCCTCCAATTCCATGTTCACTGCGTGCTGCTGAGGAGCCAGACGAAATGAGTGGACCTTCAGCAGCAGCAACTACAGCATCATCACGAGAGGATCAAGAGTTAATTATTCATCTGCCAAATGGCAGCACTGCTCTGAAACTGTGATCTAGGTAGGTGGTTTTTAAGTAATTCGTCTTGTTTCTTTGCTTCTTATTTCATTTTTCCCTTCACACAACAGGGACAGTTGCAGTGGCAATGATGGCAGATAACACTTAGTCAAAAGTGTTTCAATCTTATTGGGAAATTTTAAGGGAATCTCTTAAGTTTTCAATTACTACCAAAAGATTATTAACTTTAAAATATCCCTAGGAACAGCTGCCAATATGCTAAACTTGATGAAGTGCACCATGTTAAGTTTGTATGTATTAAATTTACATTTAAATTTACATTTAAATTTACATTTGCCTGACCTTACCTGTTTGCAGATTAACTTGCCTGTGTAATTATACCCCTCAGCTAAACTGAGATTAGAAATTAACTGATCAGGTGACAGACTGATGTTGAATTAATCTTAAGTCGATTGTCTAAATTTTATAATGTCAATTTAAAATTGGTGAATTGATGGCATTTGTGATGGTATTATTGTGGTGTGAATTTGTTGATTGTAGGAGCCTCCACAGTTCAACTATTTTAAAAAAGAAATTAGAGAAAGATAAAGTTAAGTCGTCAAATTGGAGAAAGACAAGTCGTCGACCCAGAATTAGAACTCTTGTACAGTGTGTGATTTCCAAGAGCAACAGATCTACACTGGCCCAGACTGGCACATAATGAACAACCAGTTCATTTTGGTAATAGATCTGACTACCATCAGGGTGTATCAAATGGTAGATTAGATAGGTTTGTCCAACCAATTGTTGAAGGAAGTGCACTGCGTCAACAGCCTCTACATAATTGAATTGACCAGCCAATCCATATCCTGGACCAAGTGGAGCTGCTAATCTATATCGTGGACCAAATGGATCTGCCCAGCAGCACCCAGAAGCTAAAGAACTCATCCAACACAATAGGCCTACTGAATTCCAGCAACATCTGCTCAGATTTTAAAGCATCAACTTAAAGCAGATGAACACAGAACCTCTACATCTGACAGTCATATGAAAGTAGGAAGTAGACAGTCCAGCCGCTGAGTCCTGCTTCCAAAGATCGAGCCACAAAGGATCCAACTGCAAGTACAACAAAAGATTCTTCCTCCAGCATCCCAGCTCAAAGTTCTACCAAAAACCGTGCCTCAGATAGTCCAATCAAGCAGACTGGCTCTACGTCCCACTTCAAGTCCGGAAAACGAAATACGAAAGAACCATTGACCATGGAGGTAAACAGTTCTGTTCTCCTCGTGGTTTCTTTAAGATATTCTTTTATTCAATTCTTAAGATCTTGGAATATTAATATCACTGTCTTTTGATTTCCATCGGTTGATGCCTTGTGCATTAGATACCGGTGCGATAGAAGCAAAGTAACCTATCCTTCCGACCTTTCGTCGACAGATCTCTCTTCTCCCGTACCTTACTCTTCTCCTGTCAGCAATCTTCTAATAATCTTTGATAAAAACCTTACCTTTGCCGACCACATCAGTGACATCACTCAGCTATCTTGCACCTGCTACATGCACATCCGTGACCTTCGTCGACTGCGCCCAGTACTCGATTACAAAACTGCCTACACAATAGCCACCTCCATTGCACATTCCAAACTCGACTACTGCAATTCCCTTTTCTACAACATCGACTCTTCCCAAATAAAACGCCTGCAAACAGTTCAGAATGCCCTCGCCCGCGCAGTCACCAAAACTCCCAAACACCATCACATAACTCCTGTTTTGAAATCACTTCATTGGCTGAAAGTCCCTCAACGCATCCATTACAAAATCATATCTCTTATGTAGGCCTACAACGCCCTTCAAACCTCTCAACCTTCTTACATTTGCCAGCTATTTACCATCCAACCGCCCGGGTCTACTCGCTCATCATCATATCTTTCTCTATCTCGGCCTTCAGTCTCCTCATCTCTGAAATTCTGCAACCGCTCCCTAGTCTATGATGCACCGGCTCTTTGGAACAATCTCCCAAAAGATCTCCGCCAGTTTGCTCGTCCTCCCATATCGCCTGTTGACATCACCTCTCCTCCGCTCGCACTGTCCTCCGCTGCTTTCCACTCACGACTGAAAACCGAACTCTTCAAGCTATCCTATCCTGATTCCATTCCTGCGCCACCACACAACCGCCATCATCACCGATTACCACCGTAGTACCCTGCTGTCTCCTCGGCTTGACCTCCCCGGACTCTGACCTGGCACCGGAACGGATAAAGCGGACATGGCTATTGCGGACTTGATTTGATATAGCGCCGGTGAATAAGCTGGTCCCCCTGACGTGGCTTTTGTGTGGCGCTGAGAAATTTAAGAGATTTACATTACATTACTAATTAATAATAATAATAATAATAATAATATAATATAATAATAATATAATAATAATATAATAATAATATAGTAATAATAATAATAGTAGTAGTAATAATAATAATAATAATAATAATAATAATAATAATAATATAGGCCCTTATGAAATGATGCTATATAAATTTGCAATTATAATTATATCAGTACATAACAGACTTGCTTGTATATATGTATGTGTTTATTTATGTATGTATGTTTGTTTTCTTGTATCAAGTCACTTAATATAGCACCTTTTAAGTTGGATACTTCACAAAGGCGCTGCACGAATGACTAACTCATCTAGATATTTACATGCATTTAAATACATTTTGGAAATGTCTACTGAACAGAGCTAAACGCAACAGCACGTATGTAAAGCTGCAGACGGTTCATAGAGGAAGATCCGAATCATGATAAGATACAATGGGCTTGAGTTTATATACGGATGTGAGGCACCTGCATATATCCCCATGCAGATGAGCGCAACGATCGCAGACCAGGCCCACTTAAGACTATAACATAAACTTCTTGATGTATGTCAGTGTGACGCGGACCAACAGGGCTTGCCCCAGAAAAAGACTTGAATTTTTTCCATTTCATGTTACTATTTTGTCATAACGTGTAATAATAATAACCTTCATTATTTTACTGTGTTTCAATAGGTGCCTTTGGATTTTCTGGTCGCAAGTTTCCTGCTTGAGGAGGATGGGCGATGGGATGGTTGCTCTGGGATTGTGTGTCGGGTGTGGTGTTCGATTTGTGTTTTGTATTTAGTTTTTTATTTGTCTTTAGTTTTTTGTAGTGTATTTGTATTTATTTTTTTATAAGTATTTAGATTTTTGTATTTGTGTTTAGTTTAGCGACAAAACAAGCAACAAAGCTAACAACAGACGACAAAGTAAACAACAAAGTAAACAACAAAACAGACACGAAAGCAAACAACAAACGACAAAGTAACAAAATAGACAACAAAACAATAAAGACAAAATAATCAAAAACTACACCCCTGCTGAGCCTCTGGCGTGGCTTAATCTCCCGTAAGCTCGTTAAGGCAGGGGGGCCCCTGGCGTGGCTTAGAATCCCGTAAGCCCTTTGTGTAGTTTTTGTGTTTTTGTCTTGTTTGTTTTGTTGTTTATTTTGTTTATTTTGTGGTTTGGTGTTTACTTTTGCGTTTGTTTTGTTCTTTATTTTGTTGTTTATATTGTCCTTTGTTGTTTGCTTTCTTGTTTCTTTTGTCGTTAAACTAAATACAAATGCAAAATCTAAATGCTTTGTAGTGTTAGTTTGTTTTTATTTTGTCGTGTGTTTTTTTTATGTGTCATGTGCTGTTTATTTTGTCGTGGGTTGTTTGTTTTGTTGTTTATTTTGTCGTGAGTTGTAACGAGCCGAGGGATTAGAAGGAGGCTCATAGAAGAGTACAGTGTAAATGACCCAATCTGTGTTTTTTGCTCTGGGATCAACATATTTGTTATTTGATTGTCAGAAACTCTTCCCAGCCTCCCAGGACAATAGCATTTGTGAATGCATCAAACTACATGCAAACGACAGTTTCAATTTCTCAAGGGGTCTCGAGTTTCCACAAAGAAATTGTTATATTTAGCAAATAATGCGAATTTGTAATACGTTGTCGAAAACGCAGTTGTAGACTATTATCGTTACAAAATTGTCATATACAATGATGAGTTCTGTAAATCAATATTTGTTACTTTACACAATGTCATTAGTAAATGTCATCGTGTTTTGCACCAGAAGCCTAACATATTTTACTCTGAAGAAAAATAGAAATAAAGCGTTTAGATCAGTTATAGGCTAAGTGCCTTATTATGAGCTTCTTCAACAGTTTCGACTACAAAAACTGCTGAAACTATATTTGTTTAGCTGTTATTTGCAGTAATTTTTGCCCCTTGTTCTAGTTCAAAGCATATATGCTGCAGCCTGTTACTCAACCGAGTCATCATTAGCATGTCAAATGTTATACACATAAACTTATAAAGTAGCATAATTAGTAAAACTGCATTTCAAACAGCCAGCAGTCTGCTTCATTTCAGCGAGCAAGAATTAAAGAATTTACTACGATTCACATTACATGGTGTGTGTGTGCGTGCACGTGCGTGTGTGCGTGCCTGTATATAAGTCAAACAATTATAGGAGCTGGGCCATTGCCTTGTAGATCCTGATGGCTGGGCTCATTGGAAGAGCGCTATATATGCAATGCCTCAACTGAAATATAGGCCTATTTGTAAGATTTTATATCAAAATGAAGCATTTTATTTCTAATTAAATTGATTTGATTCGAAAGGAGCCATCCATATATCTACTACGTATGGAGGGGGTAACACAAATGCATGTATTTGCGTACTCTTGCGAACGGAAGCGGGAGGGGGGTAAAGCCTATAATTTGTCTATAATTTTTGGCCCCCAAATTGATTGGCCTTCAAGTGAGCCAGAGTTCAGTCTTTCAGCTATCGGGTACTGTCAGAGGAAACAGGACTGTGGGAGAGGAGTACGAGTCACTAATAAGATCTTACGTCCTTACCTCTGAACGCTATTATAAGCCCTATCGATATGTCGAGTGCGCATGCGCAGTCACCCGACCCACTTCATTGTGCTAGAGGTCATTACTGCCAACTTTGTCAACAAACCACACACATGTCGGTATAGGTCGATTGCATTTAATGTTTATAACTTGTAGCATTGCTTCAAAAATATGAAAATCCATTCGCCTGGATAAACGAATCTGTGATCTGTGTTTAGCATAATTTCAACTCGAGTACTCTTACTTAGTGAATGCATGCGGGCAATGTTAAGATGTCTGAATTAGGCCTAAACGTCTTTAAACATCATTTTTCGGACCGCGGTTCGCTTCCCGAAGGTGTCTTATTTCAGAGATATAAATCTCGGACTAGCACGGTCCCAACACGGGGACCTTATATGGCGTGGCACCCATTCAAACGGGCAGCTGTGGTGAAGGATCTCACCCGATCAATTCATTGAAAAATGAGCAGGGTCGAGGCCATTATACGGTCGCTATAGAAAATCGCGTACATTTACATTTAATGAAACATTCACTACCAGTCATTGCAACAGAGTATGAAATTGTTACAGGTGTTGATTCTATGTAAAAAGATTAAATATACTGAAGTTTAATTAAATTAATTCATACTTTTAATATTTCCTGGTTAAGTTTGTGCATTGCTCTCAGATGCTGCAACAGATGCCACCATGCTAGGAAAACGAAAGTATTAAAACAAGTCTCTAGCATTGATTGGCAAATATCCCTGAATGATTTGTTAAACAATTTTCTTTCAAAAAAGGAGCCACACTTAACTGAAAAATCACACCACTGCCTATTACCGAACTGCTATCTGCATTTGAATATGTGTTACTTTTAATGCTGATGAGTGCGACTTAACATGACATGACCATCAGCAGTCACAAGATATGGCACAGGTGGTTTCAGCAGGATCTATGTCTGCAAAACTTATTGGACACTTAACCTCAAGCAATCCCTCGCCACAGCATGTATTAAGTGACAATTCTATCTGGTGAAGCACACAAAACTGAATGTTTCTTATGAATGTATAAGCCACATTCCTGCTGGAACTGCTTAAGTTTTCATGATCCAAGTTTTGAACCACATATAAGTTTCAACTTCTTCCACTTTCCTTTCATGGCCACATCTCAGAGATCAGCAGTAACATTTTTGCCCTCCATTATCAACTTGATAACAGAAGTGGCATCACACACTTTATCAGAAATAATTTTTTTTGCTCGTGTAAAACTTTATGTGCAAAACAAACCAAAGTGAACTTTTATTCTGACCACATGTTTTTCTTCAATCTCCTTATGTTCAAACTCAGAGTATACAGGCAGAACAAAATCAGTAGCACAATAAAAACGTTTAGCATAATGTAATAAATGTGTGATGTCAATCAATCAATTAAATATTTGTTTATTGAAAGATTCCCGTCGACACGTGATGGGATTTCACAGTGTTACAAAGACAATAATTGCAAGTGAAAATAAATCATACAGTGCATATTTTAACTATAACTAGGGGGACAAATGTCCCAGTAGTTTTAGGATTTGTCCCAGTAGTTTGGGTGATTTGTCTCTGAAACACTCTACTTTTAATGTAATATTACAATATTAAAACGAGTGATCTCTCTCTCACCATGACAATCTGAGAACGAGCCATCGACTGTCATTGTCTTTGGATACTGTTAATGATCGGTTATTGATATCATTCAATGTCAATGGAGTGGGCGCTGCATATTTTCACCCGAAGCCGCCATGCATAGCCAAATTGCTTACTAGCAAAGAGAGACGCGAAGGACATTCGGATCCGGACATTTATGCCATGCAATTCTCTGAAACACTACTTTTAATGTAATATTACAATATTAAAACGAGTGATCTCTCTCTCACTATGACAATCTGAGAACTGAGAACAGTCGTCAGTGTCTTTGGATACTGTTAATGATCGGTTATTGATATCATTCAATGTCAATGGAGTGGGCGCTGCATATGCGCACAAGTTTTTCTGCAGTAACTGATCTTACCATATGGGAAGTTGTTGTGACCGAACTCTGTCTTGATGAAAACAGCAGCATAATAGCTGATGAATACTACAGCTACATCCTATAAATGTTTGTTTGGTGGATGGACCCATATGGGTCACTCACCAAGCAAACATTAATAGAATGTTACTTGTTTTCTTTGCTTAACCAAATTGGAAAATAAAGTTGATCGTGGTTGCCGAAGTCAAAGCTATCATTGTTTGTTGTACCTGCAGCTCACCCACTGGGTCACAGTCACTCAGCCTGTCACTGACTTACTTTTATCAATTATTTTGGTAGTATGATTGAACTAATTATGTCATATTTTCAAACTTCTATGCATGACTTTAATTGGGATATATGTATAATAATAGTAAGGAAATTTGGTAAAATGAAAGTGGCCAAAATGGGCTCCATTTGGCAGCAAATGCTGTAAAATGCGCTGTCCACTGGGGCTTCGGCCCAGACACCCTAGTCGTGGCTGACTGTCCCAATAGTCAAAATTCATTAAAATATGCATTGAAATCAGAAAACAGTTAATGAAATAGACTGAAGAGATTAATGGATTTTAAAATAAAGTAGCCTATACATATAAAAGAAAAACAGTATAGTGCTAAAATAGTTAATTGTCAATAAGTGTTTTTATAGAGCTTAAGGGAGATAAAGTTTTTGTCATTTTTATCAGGTAGGCCTAATGTGAAATGATGAGCCCGTGGCCGGAAATTATGAGGGATATTGCAATCAGGTGGAAAATATGGTCGCTGAACATGGCCGTGGTATGTAATGGCTGTCTTAAGGACGCGTTTATCTCCCTGTTTTGTCAATTCAGAAGCGATTTGAATGGATGGGGAAAGTAGACCAGAGCGTCGCATTTTCTTCAGCAGTGTTTCAACCCTCTCCCTGTCTCCTACTTGCGTATAATCCCAACAGGCCGGGGTGTCGACTCGTATTCCTCTGTTCAAGATTGACATCAGCTGATCGGACATCAGCTGATCGGTCATACCGGTACTGTTGCGCTACCGAATGTAGTTTTGGCTAAATGCGGCATACGACAAAGCCACCAACTGTTGTTTCTTACTACATTGAATAATTGTTAATCCCAGATTCCGGAAAATTTTGTTAATACATAATTATTCCAAATTCCAACGTTTGAAACCATCTAAATCATTAATCCTACCGATGTTTACCACAGCAAGAACAATACTTCCGGTAGTAATGACCTATGTAGGTCGAGGTGACCTAACTAGGTCACTGAGATGTCGAACCCGCTTATTAAACTATCACACAGCTGAGCAGCGAGTCCATGGATTACTCATCCTTCCAACTGGCCTAAAGTGCAGACAGCCGCTGCCGAACCGACACATTCTGCAGCTGGTTGGGGAGGGGGTGCGTCAAGCGTACGTCCGCAGGTGGGGGATGAAAAAAGTACGCTTGCGAACAGGGAGGGGAGGGTCCAATTTTCCCAAATTTTTGCGTACGTAATATATGGATGGCCCCAAAGAAAACGAGCCAAAATACAAAAATTGGTCAATTTATTGTGCAAAATCAAAATTTTTAAAAATTAACAGTCTTGTTGTCAAGACCTTAAACTTCAAGACCAAGACCAAGGTCAAGACTTTGAACCTCAAGACCAAGACTTTGAGGCTCAAGACCAAGACCAAGACTTTGAAGTTTGAACCTCAAGACCGAGACCAAGACCAATTTAAAGACACATTCAGGCCAAGACTTCTTTTCCTTACAAAAAATTGTCAAGTGGGACTAGGCCTACTCGCTATTTTAATGAAAACGTGAGTCTTTTATTTTATTCAAGCAAATTAACTTTAAATGCAGACTTCAGAGAATTCCGAATTTGTATTTACAAAAGTCCTTCACGCAAAATGTTATTCCAGATGCCTATTGTATTTTATAAAAACCAATTCGCTCAGAATTTTCTGACCAAGACGTGTCTTGTGGGGCCTCATAAAATTTCGCCAGGTTAAAAAATACTTTCCATTGGTGGACGGCCGAAGTCCCTGGCACACACAGTAGCTTTTATAAAGCACTGAATTTAAAAGTACAAATCGTGAGCCTTTTTGAAATCCTCCCATGATTTATCAGACCGTCTGGCTCAGAAAAAATCTCGGCAGGTCTTCCAGATACAGCATAACTTAGGTGCTGCTTCCGATAGGTTTTCCTGACCAGCAAGACTTGCATCCGTCCGTAGGTATTTGTCGTAGGCTATGATATGCAAAGAGGCTTGATGCATTTTTTAATTCTTGAGTTTTATTAAGGGGCCATCCACATATTACGTACGCAAAGAGGGGGGAGGGGTCGGATTTTGGCGATTTTGCGTACGGGTGCGGACGGGGGGGGGCAAAATGTGTACGTACGCAAAATAAATTTCTAATTATGACGTCCACATTAGCCTATTTATAACTCTGTATTGTCCTATAGGCCTAGCCGTCCGATGGCATTTTATTACATTATATAAAAGCTAGGGACCTGCGAAGCTTAATTCGATATTCGATTCGAAAACGAATCGGGCGGCGGTATTCGATTCGATTCGAAAATGATGTCATGATTCGAAAAAATTCGAATCGTTGTTGGGAAAAATGATTAGACTTGACGCACTTTGTTGACAAAATAATAACTGTTGTAATTTTTTACTGCTCGTGAAATGGTTGTTGAATTTCTGCGTGCAACGCGGCACGCGACGACAGCAAACCCTCTGGCACGAAAATGGTGCTTATAACTAGAATATTTTTTATACTCCGCTTAGATCAGAGGTGGGCAAGATACGGCCTGCGGGCCAGATCCGGCCTCTGGGACCTTTGGACCGACCCTTGACATGTCTTTTTTATTAGCATTGTACCATAAAAGTTATTCTGCAATATTGTTTTGAGTAAAATTAATATTGTCTCACTTTCTGGGGCAAATTAATCTGCAAAAATTAGCCTGTGATTGGCATACGGCCCCAGAGCTGCCTTTAAAATCTTAGGGTGGCTCTGTGTTTAAAAGTGGTCCAAGCCTGGCTTAAATGTATGTACACCAAAGTGTGGTTATGCAATTGGTACAATAAAGAATATACTTACTTACTTACTTAACTCATAAATTATTTGTGCTATTGTTAATTCTGTTACTTAGCTTTATGTTTAGTTTAATTGATTTGTAAACTGCAGAAAAGTTATTAATATATTGATACTGACAGTGGTACGTACGCCTGCAGTGCTATCAAGTGCACACCACATGAATATCAAACATATGTACCCGCCGATTCGATTCGAGATTCGATTCGATTTCGAATCTTTAATTACCCCCGATTCGATTCGAGATTCGATTCGACGAAAAATTTATGATTCGCAGGTCCGTAATAAAAGCCATGTGCAGTTATTCTGTGCTGTGAACGAGATACCTATAATTTGTCTATATTGGCCCTAACTCATCCTTCAATCTGGCCTAAAGTGCAGAGAGACAATTTCTGCGGCTGGTCTTCTCGGGGGGGGGGGTGTGCGTCCGTACGCAGGGGGGGTGGGGAAGAAAGTACGCTTGCGGACAGGGGGAGGGGGTCCAATTTTACCGAATTTTTGCGTACGTAATATATGGACGGCCCCTAAGTGACTGTTTATATTGACAGCCGGTCTTGGTCTTGTTCTTGCGAGACCAAGACCAAGACTTTGAACCTCAAGACCAAGACCTTGAACCTCGCCAAGACCAAGACTTTTGGTCTCAAGACCAAGACCAAGACTTTTAAAAACGAATTCGAGTGCACTCGAGACCAAGACCTTGGCCTCGAGGACAAGTCTGTTAAAGTCCCATAGGACGGTACGTGCTATAGTCCGTGATTCAAATCTAGATGCCCGTGCTACGATCCTCTGAGTTAAGAAAATTCTCCGTTTTCGTACCTCGTGGCACTCGTGCTCAATCGCCATCATCTGCCGCAAGCGCCATTTTTTTTATCAGGTTTTCCATTCAAAACAGAAATAATTCAACCATATCCAGAAATCTTACTCTGTTCCATCAATCCAAGTTCTATATTATAAACAACCCAAAGGAATAGCAGCACCTCTATCTCCCTCTCTGGTCTTCTGTAGTCGGATTTTGTTCTTCACTTTATATATTTGAACAACCCCTCTGACATTGTATTGTATTGTATTTAAACATTTATAAAGCGCCTCTAGTAGGGTTTACCGTTCAGAGGCGCTCCCAGTGCGCAAGGCCGAGAGAAAAGAAATAAGTCTTAAGGAAAGCAAAAGAAGATGAGGGGTTACTTATTAAAATTTGAGAGCGAGTAGAAGGAGACAGTGTATTCCAGAGAGAGGGACCAATTGAGGCAAAAGATCGGGACTGAGCCATAGCTGTTCTAGTATGAGGAACTGAGAGATCAAATCTGTCTGAGGAGCGAAGTGGACGATGCGAGGAGACAGAAAGAGGCCGGTGAATTACATCAATTAAATATTTGGGGGCGAGACCCCGCTGTGTCTTTGACACCAGAATAAGGATTTTGAACTTAATACGTGCAGAGAGAGGAAGCCAGTGCAGTTTCTCAAACATGAAGGATGAAATGCGTGAGTGAAAATGAAAATGAAAATGAAATGCGTGACATGGTGGGCTCTCGTGAATAAGCTGGTGCCCTGCGATTAGAATAAGAGTAGCGCTTAAGAATTTTACATCTCAATTATAAGATTTTCCAATTTTGTATAACTCATTACTAATAATAAACAACAACAAAAGCAATTATCATAAAACATTGACCACCTAAGAAACAGATATATCTTTGGTACTACAGTGTCTTCTAATTGTTTTCAAAATGGAGGCTGGCGAAGACGTATTTCGGAAAGCGTTATGTTCGATTTTCAGTTCATGGCCTGCATTAAAAGTTAGTTATGTGATCGTAAAAGAAAATGTATTTTCTGTGTTGATGAAAGACATTTAATCAGTGCATTATGTGAACTTATAGCTTGACGATCTTGAATTTAATATATTATCGCTCACACATGGCTTGTACCAGTGGTTTTCAACCTTTTTGTAGTGAAGGAACCCTACACAAGCGCTCATTGGCTCACGGAACACACCGCGTTCGATCTATCCAATATTGCTAGAAATAGGCCTAAATGTAATTGTAATTTCTAATTTTTGGATAATATTTAGATTTTATAATTTTGAACTTTTAATATCAATTTTTTTGCATCTATGCTGCTGGTGCAGGCTATAATATCACATTAGGGGCCCTACGAGCATATACTTTAGTATTCAAGTGTAGTGTACAAAAACAATGCTGCTGAACAACAGCATTTTTATTGTATTTCGCCAGGAACTATTTCCGACAGATTGATAGAATTAATAATATAAACAAACAGGGATGTCACGAATGAAGTGAACATTTTATTACGCTCCTCTCATTGGCCGCTTCCAACTAGTGAATATACATGAGCAATGACGTCACTATCTACAAATGGGGACATTCCAATGAACGTTCGTTTCAGCCTTAATTCAGCGTAAGTTTCAGTATAGCGTAAACGGCTGCCCTTTTAAACTAACGGTTTAAGACAGCTTAAACTAATTTACTTAGGTGGCAAAAACGGGCTTAAACTAATTTACTTATGTGGCGAACAGGCTAAATGTACGCCTCATTCAGGGGTCCCTCCATGCCTCTCACGGAAGGAGGGCTGGTAGGCCGTCCCGCCCTTCATGCCTGACCCCAGACAGTGAGTAAGGGGGGGAGGAAAGGGTTATACTTCTTCACCATTCAGGCCAACTCAAAGCCAACTGATAAAGTGCGGGAAATTGATTTGACTGCTACGCTTACCAGTGTTAAATAATAATGATAACAATTACTTAGAATTTGTTATCACTACAACAATTGTTTTACATACCGTGATTTTTCACGGGTGACAGCTAGTATAAGAACATAAAAAATGCAACATTCACGTAATAATGTTAATTATTGTAACATAGCATTGTGTAAAGCAAGAATGACTGAAAGCTATGAAGAATTATGCTCATTTCTAATCCTTTGTGAATTATTCAGTTGATGTTTTAAAATTTATTTTAAACTGCCGTGGAACCCCTGGCCGACGCCCGTGGAACCCTTGGGTTCTGCGGAACCCCGGTTGAAAACCACTGGGGTATACTGTCAAATTTCAAAGTTGTCACTGTTTAGTAAGTAACTGTTATGTTCCATGTACTCCGAGCATGCGTGGATTGGACTTGGAGTATATTCTGTTCAGTCTTGGTTTTCATGGTTTATGATGAGGCTTGTAGATCGAGTGCAGCGTGACATGTTGAGGACATATAACCGACGCCATTCGCTGCTGTTTCTGATAGATATAAGAATATTTGCGAAAATGTTTCAAGGTGAAATGTGCTTTGCCAGATGAACTTCTATAAATGCATTGGAAACAAATCACAACTTGTTGTCTTTTCAGTTTCCGTTCTCATTCTGTTGTCTTTTCAGTTTCCGTTCTCATTCTGTTATCTTTTCAGTTTCTGTTCTCATTCAACTGCATGTTCCCACGTTTTGCAGTGTATGTCGTCGTCGGTCAAATCTACTACCACCAATATGTTCATAATGTGCATAATCTCTGATATGTACATAATTCCATACAATCTGCCACATCTGGTGGTAGCTTATATGTCATTGTGTACATATTATCTCAATGTAAATATACACGTTTTTATATAGTGAACGTATGGTCTCAACCCTGCTCATTTTTCAATCATTTTTTGGGGGGGCGTGATCCTTCACCACTGCCACACCATTTAAGGTTCCTGTGAATGAACCGTGCTAGCGAGAGATTTAAATCTTTTGAACCCTCGGAAGGCAAACTGAGAACTGCACGCATAGAAGCGCATGGGACATACAGTCATACACTGTAACCAATGTGGCTAACTGGACCAGCGTCTGCCTTGTGTTCCTTCACAACAACAGAAATACATAGAAATTCCACTTTCCAAGTGTTCCAGATTGGAGTAAGCATGCCATCCATCAGATATGATATAAGTTCCCAGAAGGATGTATTGTAATATCCCTTGGAGTGCTGCTGTATTCTCTTTCAGTCTGGTGTAGCCATTTTGTTTATAACTGATTGGCAGCAGGTGGGCCAAAGTGGAATTTTACCCTTGTACCCAGGTCCAAAATAGAGCATGCCGGGAGTTTACATGGAGCAGGCTAGCAGGTTCAAACATTTTGTGCACTGACTTTACATCTGTTGAATACCCTAGTTTCAGCACATAAAAAGGTTCAAACATTTTGTGCACTGACTTTACATCTGTTGAATACCCTAGTTTCAGCACATAAAAAGGTTACTATCAGGTCTATAATTGTTTTGTAGATTTAACTGTGTATTTAGACAATTATAATGGTAGTTTTATTGAGAAATCATTGAGAGGTGATCTTGAATCTTACAGATAGCTGTTGATCGTGGGTCAGGAGGTCGAGGTAGTTCAGAGAAGGCAGACTGGTTACCGGGTGCAATAGCAGCATGGGTGATAGAAAACGGTGAGCACTTGCAACTCCTCCATGTAGTGATAGAGCTTATTATGTCTACTATTTATTTAATCTGAAACCTTTATCAACAATACCGGTGTACTTTTCTCAGCTGATTGTATTGTGGCTGTTGCGAAACTGTTGGCCCTTGTTGTTCATATGGAATGCTGCCCATTCATTTCTTTGATGATTCACTTATTTGATGTTGTCATGCATATGTTATTACCAGATTGCGTATGTTTTCTTACCGTAGTATGATAGTTAAAAGGTGTCAAAGTAGAGTTTATT
The DNA here is from genome assembly GCA_963556255.1 of Allolobophora icterica. NCBI lineage: Eukaryota > Metazoa > Annelida > Clitellata > Crassiclitellata > Lumbricidae > Allolobophora > Allolobophora icterica. The sequence continues at coordinate 43,724,057 of OY744609.1, read as the reverse complement.
ACCATTTGCCCCTTTGTTGTCACTGTCCGTGGTTTTCATTATTCTGATGAAGTTTGCTAATCTACAGATAAGTTCTTTTTCCTTAACCTCCAGTATCTTAGGCATGGGCATTACTGGCATAAACACATAGTTGTTAAGATAACTACATTTATTTGCTGAGATGTACCTCACGGTTGTAGGTATTGCAGAAGCTCGTTGAGTTTAAACTTAACTGACCTACTTACCACTTTCTAGGTTTGCATTTTTTTATCTTATAGGGAAATGGAGTTATGCTGCTTCCAGTAAACCCCAGTTTCAATAAAACAGTATGTTCAAACTGGACACTATTATTTGTAGTATATTTTAGGTTGGTGCCTTTGGGAAGTTTTTATAGAGGAACTGTTAAAGTTTAAATAGGTACATAAAAGCATTAATTCATTCATTCATAGATTTATTCATTCATTCATAGATTTATGTAGCGCCTCTTCAAGGGAACTACTCGGAGGCAGCAAATACTTTACTGCCCATTTTTAAAATAGCTATACTAGTTTCTGTTAATTTTGATATTGTTTGTTCTTTTGTTCCCAGTTGATCCTGATGCCTTTGAAATAGAAGATTGTATTAGTTCAGTTCTCGATGAAGATTTCCAACTGATCATTGACGATGGCAGCTTAAGTGAGGTTTGTGTCTAACTTACGTCTACAGTTATAATGTTGTGTCCAATGCCATTTTTGCTAACTTGAGGAAGAGCAGTTTATTCAGCTAATCTCTGAGAGGCAGCCATGGGATGAAATGTTAGCCACTTCATTTTCTTATCCTTGGCATGTCAGACTAACAGCTCTATTTAGTTTTTGTCAAACATATCAGCATTAACTCTTATTATTTTCATCATAAGTGAATGAAGAGTGATCACTGATTAGTGAACCTAAATAAAATGTCAGTTATGGTCAAAGCTGAAACTTGATTCAAAACTAATGTTGCTACAGGTATCTCTAACTAAAAGCAGTCAGTTGGTCCCTGCTTCTGTCTATGATTTAACAGAATAGTTCTTGATTGTGAGATTGCATTCAACGTATGGCCCTTGAGCAAGACTCAGCGAAAATGTGATTTTGATTTCCAGGTAGCACTTGCAATTCACCAATGCTACAGTATGTACCGCCAAGGTCAGTTCGATGAAATAGAGTCAAAGTTCTGCCATCTGGTTGCTGCAAAAGTCACTGTTCAGGAGAACATTAGTGATAGTGACGAGGAAGAGGTAACGGTTATTATGTTTGATGGTCATAAAAAGCAGCATTAATATTAATTGATTTGTATTCTGTGTATGTATTGGGGGGGGGGGATAGCACATTTTTGGAACCTGTCACAGTTGAAATTATTGTTTCCTTTATTTATCATTGTCAGAGTTGCATGGATGTGGGAATTATATTTATGGAGTGTAGCTGTCCTTCTTGTGTGACCATATGCTGAATGAGATAAAAGTGCTTCTAAGTAACATTTACCAGGTACAGTTTTTAGTTACATGGCAACTGTTTGGATGATTGTTTACCTCCCTTAGTGAACATACTTCTATTCCTCATATATTCAGATTTACTGCACTTCAGGAAAAGCAGTAATGTGATGCAGAATATATATAGCAGTCTTTCAGAAATCTCCTCGGAACTGCTTAGGGCTTTGTTATGGCAGAACAGAACAGTTTTCAAGTATCGAGAAGAGGTAGAAACAGTGGAACTGGAAAATTTGTTTTTACACTATAAAATCAATACATTTGTTATATAATTCTAATAAGTTTGTAAAGACTTCCAAGTTTTTTCTTTGTCTCAGGAATCAGACAAGCCTAAAAGTACTCCCGACTTGGTGCCATCTCAAGTTTCAACAATTAATACTCCATTAGCAAATGGTAAATATGTTCATTACTATTATAATTTAATATACTAAAATGTTAAGCACCCAAACATAATGTAAAGTTAATCCAAGAGACCAAGAGGAGTGTCTGGAATTTGTCAATATCTTAGAGAAAACAGAGTTTATATTAATTAGTTTTTTATATAGATTTTAACATTTTATATGATCTATATTTGTACTTCTAGTATTGTTCAGACATAGAATGCCAGTGTGTTCGTTAACTTCACAGCAGTATTAACCTGTAGAACTTGTACTTTGCCTTGGTTCTTGCACCAGATCACAAAACAGTTTTGAAGACATTTTATTTGTTTTAATTGTAATTGTAATCGAACATTTATGTAGCACTGCTCAAAGAGCAAAACAAAACAGGCACTAAATGTCATTGAGAACAGAACACATTTCTGTTAGCAAACATTTAGTTGCTACTTTCGTGTGATGTGAAATCCATTATTCACTGTTTCTTGGTTGATTTAGTATTTAAAATCGATATTTTTTAATAACACTAATTTATGCAACCATTTAAAATGTCATTGAAGTATTAATGTGTAAATTTTGGCTTATATGGATAATTTTGAAAACAGAAATATTGCCACAGAACAGTTTAGAAGTACTTTAGGTGTACTTTAAGAGTGCTAATTAGTGCTGCCTAATTATTGAGCAAATATTACAGTATGCAGACTTTTCAATGTGCAGGAGACGTTCCGATGGAAGAAGACACTGAAGTTACGAAACAGAGCGAAGAAGATGATGGCTGGCACCAAGTGAAACGAGGAAAAGGACGACGAAAATAAGACAATTAAAATATGTTTTGTTGTTGTTCATGGCTTTTGTTCAGTAGGTTGGAATCTTAAACTCGGACTTGATCATGTCCTTCGTCAGTGCATTCAAATTTTAATGAGTTGTAAGGTTTCATAGTTTCTAAACTCCGCTTGAGACCATATATTTTGCCAGCACCAGATTATGTCTATCAATAACAGATTGATTTGGTAGCAGAAGAAAGGGCAAGTAAATGCGCTTTGCATTCTTGAATGCAGCAGAAATGCTTTGTGTAAGAGCCTTGAAGAGCGCTGGGAACAGGGCAGACAATGAGAGCCACATTTACAAATGTATCAGATATGCCTTGTAAATCCTTCAAACGCACTCAGATTGTGCACGGATATTTGTGTAAAACACCTAATTGTTATGTGACATGCAAAGGCAGGTTTAGGATTGTTAGGGTAAGCTTACACAAAAAGGTTTCAACAATATGCATTATCAGAAATCATGTATGTTTAAAAATATTGTGACCTGAACATTTGTTGACCTGTTCATGGTAAACTATCTCTGCATAGCATGGCAAAACGTACAATTACTATAAATTCAAAGGTCATGTTTTATGGGTGTGACTCTACATGTACCTCTTTCAGTATGTACTCCTTCTGTTCAGTCAGCTTTATTGGCCTCCTGTAGAATTCAGAATAAGATTTAAACTGTCCTCACCTCACAACGAGCACTCCTACCTACTTCAATCACTACTACAATATCCTTACATTCAAGGCCATAGCTAGGGGGGTGTTTTTGGTGTTTAAACACCCCTCGAAATTAAATAATGTAAAAATAAAATAATGCATTTACTAACGACAAACCCCTTGGTTGGTTGACTCGGTTGCATTTCGGCTTGCTCAAGGACGAGAAAACACCCCCCGAAACAGAAAACACCCCCCGAAACAAAATCCTGGCTACGGCCCTGCTTACATTCTGCCATGCAGTCTGTGTGATCTTTGGGTATGGATCTTTCGGTCGGGCGTCAATGTAGCTCTGTCATGGGCTCTCAGCCACTCCTGCAAAACTATTTCTCAGTGGCTTTCAAATATTTGGATATCTAACAGTTTCTCACGTGGCAACTGACTAACCCTGCCTCAGATTTGCATTTCTGTGTGACGTTGGACACATAAAAATGTTTGCAACAATAATAATACTGTAATTTCGGTTGCTTGCTACATTGTCACACTGCTGACCTGGGATCGACCAGATTGATGCATTGTGCATCACATGTGTTACGATGGTTTTGTCAAAGATATAGAAAACTAGGCTATTAGACAGTTTGTGTGATTTTTCTGGCTACACAAGTATCTACTACTGTTAGACTTTGCATTCAGTGTTGGCAGAAGTCTTCAAAAGCTGTTGTTGAACTTAAGTTTGCTTAGCTTGGAGAGTGAAACTGATTTTATGGATTGTGTGGCTTGTTGATGTTATAGTTAAATGCTTTACTCAGGGCATGTTTACCTTCCTGCATGTTGGTTAGCTGCTTCTGCTATTTAGATAAATTAAAACAACATTTAAGACAAACCCTAAAATATTTGACTTACTGGCAGTGTTGTTCAAAGTACAGCACCAGGCCAAAGTGCTTAAGTCAGGGGTGGGCAATCTACGGCCCGCGGGCCGGATCCGGCCCGCCAACACTTTTTATCCGGCCCGCCACAATTCTTTAGAAAATTTAAAAACAAAAAATTCAGACCGCGAGAAGTTTTCTTCGTTTTACTCACGTGGTTCTGTCTTACTTACTATTCCGGTCTCGTCTTCTGCCCTACTTCCCCACAGAGGTTTATGCACATGATTTGTACGCAGACAGAAGTGAAATTCATTCAGGTAAAGCTAACGTTGCTTTCAAACCAAATGAAAGAACGAACTACGGACACTTTCCTACCGTCCATTGCAAACTGTCACATAAGAGTCTGCAGAAAAATATACCCCTTAATTGTCAAATTTGGAAGAAGAGTTCTCCATCCGATATGCGGATTTTAAAACAAGTGAGACTGAATTTACTTTGCTAACTATACCATTCACATTAAATTTTGACAACTGACTCCTACGGAATTTCAGCTGGAGTTAATTGTTCTGAAAGAGCAGCTCAAATGATCAGACCTGATAACATTCACATTCTTTCATTCACCCAGAAAGAAAAAATTCTCAAATGTACAAACTGTTGCTGTAAAAATGGTTGTCTTATTCGCATCCAGTTACACCTCTCAATAAAGATTTTCAACTATGAAGATAAACAAATCCAAGTTGTAGCTGGTCTAAACTTGAACTGAAACTGCGAATTGCAGCCAGTGCAACACTCCGGATTATTGGCAACTTGTTAATTCATGCACACAGTTGCATACATCTCACTAGTAACAGCCAAAGTTTATTTAATAAGTTTATATTATAACTAAGTAAACTTCTTTTCATGTTATCCGTTATTAAAAGTTACAAATTTGTTACCCGGCCCCCCGAATTGCTTTGGCGTTTAATGTGGCCCCATGTATAAAAAGTTTGCCCACCCCTGGCTTAAGTGAAACTAAATATAACTATCAGTACCAATAGTACTTGTCCGCATTTGGCCTTAAGTTTTTGTGGATGTCCACATCAGAGGATGACTGACTGCAAGACTTCTGCAATGTGGCAGCATAGACACTTACATACCCAATATTACCCATCAACTAACTTTTCCTATCTACTGTTAATCCACAGTCCCTATGCACGCTGATGAAATGGTTATTGGGCTGTCTGCAATAAATGGAACGTTACTAATGACAACCAATTTAGTAGAGGCTGTCTGCCATCTAACTAAAGTTGGTGTTTAAGTCACAGGTTGTACTGAAAAACTACGTATCAAATTTAGATGGAGATGTCCGCAATGGTAACATCCCTGTCCGCATTTGTCTGGATTCCTTTCTGGATACCCCCCTATCGGGTCAAAATCCAGATCAGGTACACATATACAGTTTATACACCAATACAATATGGTGAATATTTTCTCTAGATCTATTCTTCATTACAACATGCACAGATGTATATAGATCAATCCACTTACTCACACGACCTGTATGAAACTACAATTGCTATAATCTATGATGCTGCACAATGACAGTAGTTCTGCAAAATTTGTTATTAATTTCAAGTGGGGACCTGTGATTTGAACCCACATAAGAGGTTAGAGCACAGTGCATATGAACCTCTCAGCCCCTGCCAACTCCTTGGCATGTGTAGCTTTTAGAAAAGGTTTGCTTTTCGAACTTGTTCTTATCTCAAATCTCAGATTCTATTCTCTTCCCCCCCCCCATTTCACACAGGGTCAGTAAGTAATAACGAACTTCAAATACTTGTGTGGGTGAATTCCATGTCCAAACCCTTTGTACTACGACTATACTCCGAGTGGCTTAAATTTAATCCGGTGCTTCATAGATGCTCAAAGCACTCTCACAGTGCTAGTGTAAGCAGCACTGCATACTCATAGTAGCATCTCAACTTACCGCCCTCCCTTGTCGGCTGTCTGACACCCAACACTGTAATGAGTCAATGTCATGCTGCATTAATACTCCAGTGGAGTAGATGGCCCTCAGGCTGGGTGATCATGTGTTTTACTTGAGTTACTGTTGGTCCTACTACGAGACTGGCTTGCACTGTTGAGAAAGCTTATCTATAATGAACGTGTAATCCGAATACAGTATGTTATGAATATTACTAAAATAGGTAGACTAATACTTCTTTGAAATATTTCCACCTTTTAATACTTCTTTACAGGTAAAAGTACTAAAACTTTACTTAATCCCATTTTTTCCAGTTGTTCATAATCCAATAATTCTAGCCAACTTAATAATTCTCTGCCTGCAAACTAATTATCGTGTCAAATTATCTTTGCAAGCTGGTAATTTCTTATGCTGCATTACACTGGTTAAGTAAAAACTAATACTTTTGCAATTCATATTAACACGAATTCCATGTTTACATTTTATAAAATAAGATCATTCACTTTGAATATAAATTAAAAGTCTGAGACTTAACATACAAAATTCAACAAAATATTATCTGCTAATTAGGCTGACTGAGACATTATTTAACAAAAGACATTTATCACAATCAATCTGGAATTTAAAAACTGCAGTAAAATATTGTTACAACTACTGGTAACACAACATGGTCTGTGACTTGACATTGTACTTTAAAGAGCTATTTGCATATAGATTTATTTACTTTGAGTGTAGACATATGTTTAGCAGGACCTGCCAATCTTATGGAATCTTATGCAACTGCCATGAGGAATCAGAGTACATTCTGCCAAATTAGCGGAATTTTTCCCAACTAGGTTAGCTAAGAAGAGTTGTGGAAACAGTAACACTATGGAGAGGGGCGTGCTACTGATGATGACGTGCGTGCAGAGCATCTGCATGCAAGTTCAGCAAGTTGCGCTCACTGTCTGCTCTCATGTATTCCTTCTACCAACCTCCCCATTTCTCCCTTCCACTCTCTTCGCTTCCTGCCTCCCTCACATTCATTGTTCCTTCTGGGCAAAAATCCTCTGATGATTAACATAACGTAATATAACAAGGGTTTAAGTGGCTCAGAATGTTAGAACCACTGCAAGTTAACCTGTTATGCCTAATAGCCTATCTCACCTAGCTTCCTCTTGAAAGCTTTGATAGTGTACACTGAGACAGTACTATCATCCAAACCATTCCATGAGTGCAAAGCTCTTGCACTGAAGAATTACTGCCTTAATGTTCCTTTCGGTTTCTTAAATAGTTTATACCTATGTCCTCAAGTCGCCTTGTTTGGTGCTAATTCAAAGAACCTCTCCCACTGCACTGCCTCCTTTCCAGTTATAATCTTATAAGCCTCAATTAGATCTCCTCTGCTCCTCCTTTTCTCTAATGTTGTTAGTCCACACCTTTTCAACATTTCTTCTTCCTAGTTCAAACCCGTGCAATCCCAAATCATTTTTGTAGCTTTCTTTGCACTTTTTCCAGTTCTCCAATGTCAAGTTTCAGGTAACGATTCTACACCTGGATGCAGTATTCTAATTGTGGCGTAACGAGTGATTTATACAACCTCAGTATTATATCCTTGTCTCTATTGACTATTGTCCTTATCATACCTAGTATCTAATATGTTTCACAGGATGTTGTCGGTGCTCCGACACCTTACCAAATGTCCTAAATTACTTTGCTAAATCACGAACAACAGACTGCATAGATATGTGTCTAAGCAAGTATTAAGTAGAGAAGAGCAGATGACACTATGGAGAAAAGAAACCCTCTCTCCAGCAGATAATAAATTCAACAATTCTTATGTAAAGGCTTATCTACCCGGTAGTATGGTCTCTGGTACAAGGCTGAAAGATCTTCCAGGTGATGTTGAGACAAGATTACAGGAATCCAACTACTAGACAAACATTTTTGTACAGCGTACAGTACGGTTGTGTCACTCGACAGTGAATTGCCACGCTTTTAACACGATGCACCGGAATTTAAAATCTGGATGAAGTAATGAAGGACCGGTGGATTTCTCCATGGAAACTGATTATGTGAAATAAAACAAATCATTTCCTATGCTTTATTTTTTTTTTAAATAATATTTTTGTTTACACTTTGTCCAATACAATAATAATAATAATAATAATAGTAATAATAATAAATAATAACACCGGTAAGCAAGAGCTGTCAAAATGCACAAACACTATAAAATAAAAATGGCAACAGTTCAGTATTAAGGACTGGAAAGATGTTCTGGATAGTTCTATAATGGTGGCATTTTGGCTGCAGTAGCAGTCATACTCTGTTTCTCGGGCAGACTTGATTAACGATCTTATCACGTGACTTGCTCTTGACTGTCTTCTTTAGATTCAGTGATTGCATCGAGTCTAGAGGTTAGTCTGAAAAATCCAAAACACATCGTAACAGTAGGTTTGCACAATTATTTTCAAATCTACTTTGTCAAATTGGGCAATCATCAGTTCATTTTTAATTAATATACCCTAAACGATCCAACGTCTACAAAAATTAACCAAGCATTGAGGGGTCATCCAAATGCAAATGCAGACAAGGGGGTTTATACCCAATGCAGACACCCACATCTAGTCTGGCAAATGCACACAGTTGAGATCTAATAACCGTAAAGTTCCTTTGCTGGGTGCAGCAACATCAAAGTATCCCATCCCCAGTAAAGTTAGCCATGCAATATCAACAGTATAACCTACTCCAGGGGCGTCTATCCTCCCCCTAAGTCATTGGAGCAACGTCCCTTTCCCCCTCTTCTTCCCCTTCTCCGTTCCTTCCCCCCTAAAATGGCGGCACACACACTGACAGATCTTCCCCCCCTATTTCTTGGATGGAGCATTTGCTCCAAGGTTTCTATGGTGTAGACGCCCTGACCTACTCTACCCTTAATACTCGTGTGGAGTGCAGATGTCTGCAGAAACATGGGAAGGGCAATGCCAAATGCGGACAAGGGGAGGAAGGAGTCCAAAGAAAGTAATTTTATTGGACATCCTAATAGCTGACCCCTAAACTTTACACTGAGCATGAGAGGTGTGATTCTAGAATTTGATCACACCACAGCTGAAGTACAAACGCATAAACAGGAAACTGGAAACCTATCCTTACAAGTTCTGCACAACTCTGTTAAATAGTCACATTTACCAAAAAAGTAAGATTTGAACCATGGACACTAAGGTAAAGAATGACACTAATTATGAAGACAACAATACTGAAGGAAAACAGCAAGAAGCCAGAGCTGGAACATAATTATAGTACATGCATGTGGGTACTGAAAGAACCTTAAATGATACTAAGTAAACAGTTTTCTTGGTACCTGTAACAGTTCATTTTGTACGAGTGTAATTAGAATTTAATTAAAAGTAAATTCGATACAAAAGTGATAATTTATTATGAATTACTCTGTAGCTGTCTGCTCTTCTTTCGGTTTTAAGTGACACGGAAAGTCCTCGTCACACGGAAGAATGAAGAAAACGCTTGTTCTGCCGTGCTTACTCTCTGCTCTTGACAGGTTTGGAACACTTTTTAGTAAAGAATGACTGACCTAGAAGAAAACCCAAATCTAAATAAGAAAATATGTCATGCTGGAACCAGCATTCTCTGAATAAAAACAAATAAGGAAAACTGGGTAATTAATCACTCACAAGGCACCGAGTGACCTTATCCCAGACTAAATTTTCAGCTGCTGCATTCACATAGGAGACAACCAGAAGGGATATCAGCTGCAGTCCACATCATTGTATTTGATGCTTATTCAAAGAACCTGTCATATTTTCCTGACATTTGACACCCCTCCTGATTATCTAAATTAGATTTTCTTAAATGCTTATAATATAACTGCAGATAAATACCTCGGAATGAATACCACATACAAACAATGAACAAATCTTAAACGAATTAATGAATAATAAGAGATTTACGTGCCAGATGTCAGTACTTGAATTGGAGCCATGGCATACTAGCTGATTAAATTAGTTGATTGTGGGCGCAAAATAAATTTCCAGTTACCTGACCTGACCTGACCCATATAAATGCTCCAGAATTCAATACTGACTTTAGCTTCAGATTCATTGCCATCTTTTGTTGAGCTTGAGATCTCCAAAAAGCACTTGTCACAAACTCTGTGCTGTTGAGAGAAATTATCAAATGCCAACGAAGCCTCCTTGGTCGAGCATTTGCCACAGACAACCTAACAATTATCAGTCAAAGATTATAGTAAAAAGACTAGGCATATCAATTGTTCTGTTACTATTATACCTGTTAAAATAATAATAAAATGATGATGGTGACGATGATGTACATTCAAATCTCAGACATTTCTCAGTGACTTCAGAGGCACCTTTGTCAGTGGCTCACAAACTAGGATGAGGTATAAAAATCAGTTCACTCCTATCATAACTTCATTTCTGAACATAATTTCACTACCTGATGAATCCATTCTACTTCAAATAAGACAGTGTTACAATATGCAATACAATACAGCTGAAATTACATAATGCCTTAAAAAGTTTGGAAGTGCACAATGAAGCCAAGTAGTGCAAAATGTACTCGGGCATACATGCTGCCTCCTCTTATTTTTGGACTGTTTTTGAGTTACTGGCCTCCCAAAAGCAAGGCCAGTTGGTCTTTCCTTTTGCTAACCACCCAAGATATTACTTGCACAAATACTGGGAGACTACAGTGCTCCACAATGCTTATCTGTGACAATTCAAAACTTCAGTGCAATTGTTATCCACACAACCTTCACCATCATGCTAAACCTCATCATAGTACTTTGTGCATGTATGTATGTATGTATGTAAGAATGTATGCATATAGGTAGGTAAATAGGTATAAGAACATTTATATAGCACATAATAAGAACCCCTCAAAGCTGCTGCAATATTATCATGCAAAGACACGTATTACTTACTATGCCACATGCACGACAGTGATGACGTCGTTTGATTGCATTGAATTTCTCATCACACTGCATACAGCGATTGGCCTGAGGATCCTTAATCCAAATAGGAGCCTGTGTTCCTGGAACGCTTTTCTGTCGTGAGTAGCTCTGGAAAACAACAACTCATGTAGCAAACCAAACTTAAGGCTGGTAAGCTAAAGTTTTATATAGCACCCATTTATACCCTGAGTCTTATCTAACAGCAGCATTGTGCACTCCCTGAAGCATGTTTGAATAAAAACATTTAAGTACTAACAGTCATAGGCATAGACTCTGGGGGGCAGCCGAGGTACGTGCCCCCAATAATTGAGGAGGCTGGGCAATGCCCTCCCCCAAATTGAGAGGAGAATTTCTTCAAATTTTAAAATATTATGTTTCAATGTAGAAAATTTCTTCAGAAACAGAAAAACAGAGACACAGAACTGAAATACTATCATAATGAAAACAAAGATTTATTTTTATCTTCAATTTCTTCAATATGAAACAAATTTACATGTAAATTACATGTAAACGCACCCATTTCATACGCACTTCGTAACATCAAAAGCCTCTGAGGCTTTCTGATTGTCCAGACCAGAGGTGAAAAAGTTTTTTTCTTCAGTTTTTGGTTTAAAAAACACAAGAAAAAGGAAACCACAAAATTTGGTTGTTTGTTAAAAAAAATTTCTTATTCTTGCAGACGTTATTTTAATAACATTGATTCAATGATTTTTTATTTTCGGAAATTGCAACTGAATTAAACTGAGTTGGAGCTCTTGTTCATGCCATTTTTCATGATTTTTATGATCCGCAATGCAAAGATCTTAAAAACAAATAACAGAAACAACAAAACCCATAAAAAAAGTTTCATCTTGAAAAAAACCGATTTGTTGCACCTCTGGTCAGACCTCATGCCCCCAATATTTTGGACAAGCTTACGCCAGTGCTAACAGTTCCTCCTTGAAGCATATTAATAATGACACAATGTAATAAGAGTAATGCTACAATTTATTGCTATCTATAGTTGTTGCAAGCAGCTGTGGAAAACTTGCCAACTCTACAATTAACACATTGTAATGTCTTATTGATAAGCTACAACTTATAGTTTACAAAGCTACAATTTTCATTTGATATTGATAGCTACTGATGTTCATAATGGCCTCCCTCCCACTATTTAAAATTATCTTTTATGCTGATTGCCACAGTTATTGTCAGTGAATAACAGTTTATGTCTTACTGAACGTGGTTTTTCTTTTTTTACCGAATTCCGTAAAACTGCAGGTTTACGAGACTTTTCTAATGCCATATACTTTGTTATCACAGCATTTAAAGCCTGCAACAGATAAAATCACCAATTACTAGTAGAGATCGTATTCGTATGATAACCGTCCTGTGAGCGTCTATCGCTAGAATGCTCACAGTCAGGGCTCAAGGTTTCAATGTCTTTCAGCCGATGTTCATATGTCACAGAAAGTGAACAAAACGGAATATGGTTTGATAACAGTTATAAACTATATGACAAGTATGTATGTACTTATGTATGTGTGTGTGCTTGTATGTATCTATAAATATGCATGTATGTATGTACCAGAATCTATGTATGTGCACATATGTATGTGCACATATATGTACATATCTGTACAGCAGAAAGCTATTTAACCAGTAACCATATTTGTTGTTTCCTTTTGAAGAATAAATACATGAAGGCTATGTTGGCTCATTAACACTTTAACCACGAGCTGCATAGGTTCCCAGTTGCTTTTACACACTCTGGTCATGGTTAAAGTGCTAACAAGGTTATCAACAGAACAGAAAAGAAAAGTGGAGTTCAGGCAAACAGGCAATTAATTCAACAAGCATGTACAATGACAAGGCAATGTGAAAGAACACAATCTGCATGTATGTATGTATGCATTACATAATTATGTATGTGTGCATATATGAATGTGTCCTTTCCCATTGCCTTTTCATTTAATGTGGTTGTTGAATTGCATGTACATAAATACATTCTGTATGTATGTAAGTATGTATGTGTGCAGGTATGGATGTATATATGTTTGTATCTGAACATTTGTACAGTACCTTTTAAAACACCCCATAATCGTAAATTGTAATCACAAATTTTATAATTTATAAAGTGCTACTCTAAAGCTAAGTGCAGGGCACCAGCTTCTTCATGAACACTACGTCATATCAGAGAAGTTGTCTAGAGATCGAAGTCCAGTGGTGGTCTGAGGATTGGATGATTAGGGTAGAAATTCTTGAAAAGGTGACACTTTAATTTGGAATGGAAAGCCTGTGGGGTGATAAGTAGCAGAAAGGGTTCACATAACATAACATAACCTAACAGGAATTTAAGCAGCAGTGAACTAAACTTACAGAAATCCACTTCTCTTTCTCTTCCATTGAGCTGAAAGAAGATATTTATTACGATGGTCAGAACAGTGAAGCAAAAACTACTACTAAAGAATCAGGTGACATAAAACTAGGTCATTGTATTTACCTGCTGTAATTACATCAACAGTAACAAAAATAACAACAACATAAACAACAACAACAACAAAAGTAATCTAACGAGCCAAAATAAAAATAAACAAATTTAAGGATGACAGAGAATATGTTAGATATAAAGCCAGTAGGTTTCAAAAGTTCAATTTTGCAGAAACTGAAACTAAGACACTAAAAAAGTGAATAAAGAACTATGTCTTAGAACAGATAAATGACTTATTAATCATTTATTAAGCACCATTATCTAATGACCCAGTATCAATCAATGGTGCTGAGCAATTGCAAGTGAAGGATTTACTCAAAGTCCCAACACAGTAACCATCTCACGGAGGTTTGAACCTATACTCCCGACGTTACCAGTCCAGCACTCTAACCAATCAGATACCGGTACAAAGTAATGTAATTAGAGACTTGTTCAGTTCCATTCCAAGGAAACTCCTCTGGAGCATTTCACACCCAATCATACCAATCCATTTCCAAGACAGTGGAATAAAGAGAACCAAAGCAAAGTTTTAGAATGATAAAGCAAATACCAATTTTGTTTTAATTGAATGCCTGTGACTGACCTAGTTTGAGTTAGCTTTCTAAGGCGCTGAAGAAATCTGAAGATAACGATTAATTATGAATGACTTTAGAATTTTACCCAGGATGCATTTCCAAGTAACCCTGCTTGCTGATAACAAAAAACGTTTCAACTATTTCTTCCTTGTGTCTATCCACCACCTGTATGAAACAAACATTGAGACTGAAAAGGATCCTACAATCCTATCTACTATACTACATTTACACATATTTGTATGCATACAGATTATTGCTCCTGGAATTTTGTCTTTTCTATAATTGCTCTACATAAAAGTTACCCAATATCTCAAATTTTGTGATTGCACTAGGATTTGGTTTGATTGAACTTGTTTGGTGGTATACCGAAAATGGCTCACAACACCTAAAGATTGAAGTTCTTGTTGTTTCAGAGTCCTAAACTTATTTTCTTGTTGTTTCAGAGTCCTCAACTTATTTTCTTGTTGTTTCAGAGTCCTCAACTTATCAGAAATTTAATGTTTCCTAGTTTAATCATTCAAATTAATCAAATGTGATTCATTTCTGGAAGATATTTGAGATAATTTTAAATAAATTAAAATATGCCCCTCCACTACGAGCTAAACTCGGCCTCTTGGAGTGATTTTGTTGTCCCCTATGATCGTGCTACTATGGCTCTCTCCATGGTGGGTCCAACCGTGTGGAATGACCTCCCTCTTTCGCTTTGCTCACTCCCTAGGGACCTTTCAGGTACTTTCTGTGGCCTTCTTAAGACCTTTCTTTTTGACCTGGCCTGGGTCAGGAGCACCACTGAGTAGATTTCTTGAACGGGCACTATATAAGTTTATTAGAGATAGATAGATACATAAACTCATGGTGGGAATCTCTCCAGCATCTTCGTGATTGCTCAAGACGTTTCTGTTTCCATGGAGCTCCTGCACTGAATAGTCTATGCTGTGAGAGGCGCCTTATAAATCCATAGATATGATACGATATGATAATTGCAAGGCAAAACAAAGCCTTACCTGCATGCCATCAATGTCCAACTGAAGGGTCAATTTATATGGAGGAGTTATTCCAAGAGGAAAGATCTTGCACACGAGCAATGTGTCATTGAACTACAATTCAAAACATTTAACACAAACTACATATGATAAATTAAGGGTTTGTAAGTCTAAATTTAAAATGATTCTTAAAAATGAGCAAGTTGCAAAGTAACTATATTATGAGATGGAAGAATTAAGGAAATTGTATACTAGCTTTTGGCAATGCTCTTAAACCAAACAATCTGTATGCCATTAATTTTTAATGGTTTTAAAAATATAAAACAACACTTCAAATTCTACAAATGAGTTAAAAATAGTCGGTCAAAGACAGCTTTATAAAGAATTTGATATAAATGATTTATAAAAGTTCTGAACAAAATGAGTTTGCTTCATTTTTAATTTGCAAAGCAGGTTCAGATATCTTCACTTAGATACTATAAACAACTTGGATTAGATGACTCACTAGAAACAGATGTTTGTCTTCATCTTTACACTGTTGCTGTGTGACCTTCATTCGTCCTTCCATTATCAATTCTCTGCTTGGGGTCATCAGGTCAACCTTACTCCATAAGCTCTGCTGAACGTCCATAACCTTTCGATACTTTTCCTTCAAATTAAGAAACAATGATACTTGGGCTGGGAATAATGTACAGAATTGTGGGATAATGATAGGATTTTGAAGTGGATTCACTTGGGGATTTTTATTCAAAGGACTAATTTGAAGATGGGAGAGATATGATGATAATAATAATCTTTGTTTAGTATTTTCAAACTGACAATTATGCAGTATGATTACAAATCAGTATGAACGGATGATCACAAGTTATTACAGGAGTCGTATTTTAACTGTAAACGGCAGCCATGCAAGGTGCCAATCACGTCCTACATCTCATTTTCACAACGCGCCATCTTGCGAATGATAGGCTGAGTGGACCTTTGGGAGGGTTGTGGGAAGCGATCCCGCTACCTACTGCTCTTCACACCAGTGATGTTACCACTCTACTCCATGTTTGGGCATTCTAGTGACAGCCCTGGCTAGTGAGTTTTGAATAAGTTGCAGATGCTTGATTTTGGTGGATTCAAGGTTGAGAAAGAGGAACTTGCAGTAGTCAAGCTTTGAATGAACAATGGAGGTAGCAATGGTGGAGGCAGTTTTAAGGTCAAACATAAGCCAGATGTGGCGGAGGTCACGAGTGTGCATGAAGGAGCATGAGAAGTTGGAAGTAACATGGAAGCTTTGCCATGATCAGCCCCCATTATGTCATGGGCTACCAAGCCACCTGTGACATGAGCTTCTTGTGTTTCTATCCTTTATCTCGCAAGCAGTAGAAGACAATTCTATTAGGTTATGGTTTTGTATAGTTAGGGCAGGAGCGCCATTTATGAGTTCACTAGAATCAGGCTGTTAACTACTGTAATGAATCCAAAGCAGGTTGACGTACATGAGACGTGATTCTATGAAAACTGGTATCTTGAACATGACAGATTCGAATAGTTTACACAACTGCATAATGACCAGCAAGATTAACAACATAACAGAAGTAAGCCAGTAAAATTTATATAGGAGTTGACTTCTGCCAGAGAAAATATTCAATTTAGACAACGATGAAAAGAGACGTTGAAAGGCACCACTTACCATAGATTTGATGAAATCGTTACAGTGACTGGCAGCAGCAGTTACTTTCCGAACAGCTTCTAAAAACAAGAACACACAGCGTCTTTGGTGTATGTAGATGTAGCTAAACAGTTATTTTGGTTTTATGGTTGCAATCACTTTCTATAAGGCAAAATGAGTTAGCTTACTTCTGTAAGCATTTCACATAATTGTAACATACTCACATATCATCAAACCTAATCTAGTCCAATCTAACAAATCTAATTTAATCAAACCTAACAAAATGGTCGAAAAATCGACTATAAGCTGGCAATGCTCTCGGCCTTCTTGACTGTTTAGGTACATTGAACAAGATCTTAATGCAAAATGCTTCGAGTCATCGTCTGTCATATGATGCTGGTATTAATCATACAAATTCAGTCTGAATCCAATCTAGACGCAGTGAAAAAGTATCAACCAAGAACAGCAGTGAAGTTTAAGATGATCCATGGGGAAAGAGAAACATTCTGCCGAAGGAGATGTCTTAAGACAAGGCCAAAATCTAGAAACCAGTCCACCTTCTGAATAGGTGGAACATCCCAAAGTGGCAGTCAGCTTCCATCACAACATGTGACTAAGCACTAGTCAAACACTGCACACATCATACACCACACACGCCATTTTACAAAATGTAATTAAAGATCTGATATAAGTTATCAGCATGTATGTTAAAGACCTAATATAAGTTATCAGAACATGATTAATTTCATAACAAATTGTCAGCTCAGCTTACTCAAAGACTTTTCTCTTTCGTGAGAATCTTCCGGCAGATTTTCCAGATACTCTAAGACAAATGACACGTCTTACATAATATACAACTGGTCAACAAAAGGTATAATTGATATCATTTTGCAAAATTACATTATAGTGCACTTTGAATTTAATATTATTGCTAATGATTATCATAACATAATTACTTGCTAACAGGTTTTTTATTCTTCAGCAATTTCAGCATTTATGATACCATGAGCTTTAAAGGCAAAAGGAATTATTAGTTTGGGTTGTAGAATTTCAACAAATTTGACAGGTTCTGTGTAAATGTCTGTTCAGCCAATTATCCTCTACAGATCAATAATTACTATTCTTAAAATATCTTAAATTTCTGTTACATTATGTGGATTTAGCAGCTTTATATGAAATGTCGTGGTACAAGCGGTTACTCCAACTGGTTGCTCCTTACATAGCAATCCATAATTGATTAGCTACAGAAAATAGACAGATATGAAATGTTACGCACTGTTCAGCAGTAGTTCATATCTTGGAATTCGAAGTATAGGCTCCAACATGTGGTGCTCCAGAGTCAGAGACTGACAGATTGGCTTTTGCTGAAAAAGTTTCAACAAACACTTCATGACAGACACAAGTATTAACACTAAGGTAACAAAAAGCTCAAAAGCAAACACTCGGGTCATCCAATTCAACAAGCCACACTCAAATATACTTGCTCGAATACTATTGCAAATTACGCATGAACTGTATAATGTAATTTAATGTAATTAAGCACTTATACGAGGTCAAGACCGCTTAGGAGCAAGGCTTATGATGCAAAGTACAGCACACTTTCCTCATACCGGTAGGTTCCATTGTAGGATGATTTCATAAAGTGAAGTCAGCCACCACAATATTAGAAACAGGAAATATCTGCATGCCAATGTAATCCTACGAAAAAGTTGAATGAAATGCCAACCTGAATGCCAAGGATGAATCGACTGAACTCTGGCACTTTAATCTTCCACAACTCAATCAGTTTCATTGCTGTTGAAAAGCTGCAGCTGTACTCTGCATACAGCTTAAGAAAGTCCGCTCCTTTGATGAAAACGTCTTCAATTTTCTTCTTTATTTCCCTACAGAAATACCTTTTATTCCTTTGAAACTGTAAAACATACCACTATATTATGCATCCCAAATGAATGCACCAACTCATCCATCCACCCATCCACCCATCCATCCATCCATCCACCCATCCACCCATCCATCCATCCATCCATCCATCCATCCATCCATCCACCCTTCCATCCATCTATCCATCCATCAACCCATCCATTAATTCATCCATCCATCCATCCATCCATCCATCCATCCATCCATCCATCCATCCATCCATCCATCCATCCATCCATCCATCCATCCATCCATCAACCCATCCACCCACTGACCCATCTGCCACTGACCTACCTGCCCAATTACCCACCAGTCCATCAACCCATCCACCAACCCAATCACAAACCCATACACCCAAACCAACCAACCCAATGTGGTGCCAAGAATTTAGATTTATATTACAGTACAACCCATTCATCAGGCAAGAACAGCTTACTTGTTAATACAAGCTTCCAGTTCTGGTAGAAAGAACCCGGAATGGAGCTTGTAAATTACGTCAATGTTGAGGAACATCTGTCGGATGATATCCGCTGGAATGTAATTCTTCTCCTGGTTCCATGTTGTTACAGCAACTCGAAACTCCTATGAGGGATAGAGACAGAATTTCCCAAACACATTACTAACAAAGTTCAACTTTTGATTGCAAATGCATATTATGTTACCTATCATATTATAACTTTTTGAAACCGGCTTATTTGGTAAGGGGCCATCCATATATTACGTATGCATGGAGGGGGTAACCGAAATGCATGTGCTTGCGTACGCTTGCGAATGGGGGGCGTATAATGTACATGTATGTATGCAAATTGATTGGCAAGTGAGCGAGAGTTCAGTCTTTCCAGCTATCGGGTACTACCAGAGGAAGTAGGACTGTGGGAAAGGTGTCACTTGTATGCCACCTTACCTTTGAACGCTATTATTAAACTATCACACAACTCAGCATTGAGTCCATGGATTACTCATCCTACAATCTGGCCTAAAGTGCAGACAGTCACTGCCTTGACATGTGGTACTAACACATTCTGCAGCTAGTCTTAGGGGGATGCGTCAACTGTACGTACGCAGGTGGGGGGGAAGGTGGAAAAAAGTATGCGTGCGAACAGGGAGGGGTCCAATTTTCCAGGAGTTTTGTATATGTAATATATGGATGGCCCCTAATGAATAGAAATGTGACGTTCGTCGCTCGAGATCAACTAACCCTTCATCAGACGTGGTACCAATTTGTGTCGGTCTTACCCGAGACGCTGCTTCGTCGTCGGGCTAGGTTCGGCTCCAGCCAACTGACCTTCTGGAGTCGCCCGGGTCACTATCCTGTCTACTTCTGCTGTAGACGAGCGGTTCCCTGTCTCCGCTCTCAGTGCCCATTTCTCCAAGAGGAGGTCCCGAGGGTATCGCTTGTTTGCGAACAGTGTCGCTGTCAAGCTCCATCTCACTTTCGGACTCTGCCACTGCCGCGGTCGCCGGGTGGGCAACGTCCTCGTCCTCAGGATGGCCGTCCTTTAGAACAGGGTTCGCTCTCTTGCCGGCAGGAGTCCTCAGCTTCCTGTGAGATCTCTTAGTCAAAGACTTCCTCTTTTTCTCCACCTTAACCGAACCCTCACGTACCATTCTGCATCTCATGACTCTCGAGTTATCGTCAATAGGGGAAAACTCTGAACGTTCTCCTGTCCGAGAGGACAAGGTGTACATCTGACGAGTCGTCACGTCGTGCCGTCTCAAACACGCGAACATCTTGCGATAATATTTACACGTGTAATATTAACGCGGTGTACTGGTCTCACGACACTCTCTTCTGATAGGACAGGTTCTAGGTCTAAAACCTCCCTAACCGCACGCAGAACTGGGTTCCGACCGGCGCACGAGGTGGGCCCTACTTCGCACTTCGGTCAGTTCTCGGAGCTACGTGTTTCGATCACCAAGTTATTTGCTCTGAATAACGATTGGCTTGAATACAAGATTTTCCTGACTCTATCGTTTTCCTGGTCTTACCGCACTGTAACCAGTTGTCGGGCGGTCTTTTCCCGTACTGCGGTCTTTCGGTAACAGCGGTCTTTCCCAGTAACTATTTTTAGTTACCGGGCGATGGAGCCCCTCCAACGCTCCACCGGCGTGTCAGCCATCCAAGTGTCACAATCCAAATGTAACGCCGACCCCGTAAGGTTACCAGAATGTCCTGAATTTTGTTCCCAAGAATTTCCGAATTTTGGTTCCCTAACGAGGGTCACGCTTACTCCCACAGGTAACCGGACAAGCTCCGCTCCTGCCTGTCGCCAAATTTACCCTTATTATCGTTTTTGTACTAAACTGGTTTTTTCAGGTATCCCGACGGTCACTTCACCGAGTGCCGAAGTCGCGTAAAACTCTCCCAGCCGAAGACGCCGAAGTCGCGTAAAATCCTTCCGGCCGAGTACGCCGAAAGCGCGTAAAACTTCCCCTGTGTCGAGTACGCCGAAATCGCGTAAAACTCGCCTCAGTGGGTAAAACCAAACACTGTCGGATCTTGGAGTTCTTCGAACTCCAAGAGGGATTTCCTTGCCCGACGCCAAATTTACTCTTGGTTTCAAGGATTTCAGAATTCCAGAAAATGGCTACCTTAAGAAGGTCACCTCTACTCTCATGGGTTACCGGACAAGCTCCGATCGCGGAGTCCTTCAAAACCCAAGAGGGACTTTCCTGCCCGTCGCCAAATTCACCCTGGTTTTCGATCTCACACTGAATTGGTTTTCCTGTGTATCAACGGTATCCTTCCCCGAGTATTACTCAGCCGTAGATTTCCCACGATCGGGATCTAGACCGCTTCGCGATCAACTGAGGGATCCAACCCGCCGGATCGGCGCTGTCGGCCCGTCTCCCAACAGTGAACTTCTTTAGCTGTACTCGGGATCGCCTGATTATATTATTCGAACGCCCCTTTCGTCCGTAAATATATTTGTACTAACCGGAAACTCGAACTCTGACTCTGTCGTAACCAAAATCACTCGCCTACCACACTGAGTGCAGTATATTTGAATCGGTAACTGAATCGCTCACCAACAACGCTGTTTAACAGTATTGCTATGTATGAAGAGTCGAACCAACTCTTCACGTATAAAGCAGCACACCGTGAGGCAGGCTCTATGCATCCCAAATTAACGCGTCTGCTCGCTATGCGCTGGCTTTACACCGTCGATCGGGCTTCCCTATCACGGTCGTTGCCGGACCGTCGCCTATTGAAATTAAATAAAAATTAAATGATCGATGCTGGGTCTTCGCATGAAAAATTAAGAGAAACGATGCTGTTCCCTTCGCATGTAAACTGAAAGAAAACGATGCTATTCGCATAAAATAAATCTTCCCACTTACGCACTGTGGCCTTGACCGCCACACTCTCCCCACCTTACTTAGATGCGGAGCATCTCTGCCAAAATCGGGGACCTTAATCAAACGTGACAGGAACATCCCCAACCCAGATCCACTTAGAGAGCAAGGAACCAAATGCACCTTTGGTTATAGGGCGGTCTATCGACAATCTCGGCACCCTGCACGTACGCCAAACACGATGAGAACCGTGATAGCGACAGCCTTTTTAATGATGCTTTCGATCTCTCGGCACCCCGCACGTACGCCAAACACGATGAGAACCGTGATAGCGACAGCCTTTTTAATGATGCTTTCGATCCGAACCACCACCCTACTGGCAACCTGTCGTACCTGACAAATCGCCAACCTTAACAGGCCCTCTGTCATGAACCTGGGCTCTACCGGACCCCAAGGGCCAGGAGAACTTAAGGAGAGAAAAGTCGCCCACTGTCTCCCGATCTGGTAACCATTGTCGATCAGTCACACCCGGTACCACTTCCAAATCGTGAAAGCAAAATAAAAGTACAAGTCATCATATTGTAGAACCAACGCAATGAAGCGTCCTAGTACTGGAATCTTTACTCGTTTCAGTACTAACCACTAAGCCAATGTTTTACCGAACACATATCATCAAAAGGAAACTTAAACAGTCATTCACTGACAATCTGTCAAACCAACGCAATTAAGCGTTGCTGGTAGCACAGGTACGGTATGCTCCCAGATACCGCTCAAAAGAAATACTCTCATCAAAAGGGCAACTGAAACATGGGTCTCCAATAGTCATGAAACCAACGCAATTAAGCGTTAATCTAGTTGGTCCTAGATACACGTCTGCTTCAGAAGGTCACTAACAAGGACTTCTACAGTCGTAGTCATCCATCCAAACGAGGTCTTCGTCTCGTCCGTCGTCCAGGTGACAATTCTGGATCAGCGGTCTCGTCTGGATTTTCTGAAGGTTCCTCTGGTTCATGTTCTGCATTAGGATCTTGAGCCAGGACTGGCCAGTCTACTGTAGGTAACTCAAGATTTCTGTCCCTCTCCGGTAACCAGGTACTCGGAGGTTTACCGTAAAACGGCTTCAATTTATCCACTGCGGACCAGTTATATCAATTCCGAATCTCTCCATTGGTTCACCGACCACAGGAGTCTGCATGTAACCCTGTCTTGGAGGTTTCTCCCTTCGATAACGAGCACAGCGATCGCACCTTTGGCAGAACCGTCTAACATCGTCCTTCCAACTCGGCCAATACGCCCGGCGTTGCAACTGAGTTAAACTCTTCCGAATCCCGAAATGTCCTCCGGCAAAGCTTGCGTGTGTTAACTGAAGCATCTCTTGCCGTAGAGATAAGGGCACAACTAACTGAGATCGCTCAGCTTTTCCTGTGTTACCCTGAATCCAGCCTCTGTGTAACACTCCTTGCAGGACTTCCAGCTGATTCCAGTTGCTCACCAACACTTTCACCTCTCCGTTAGCAGGTGATAGTTCTGCCTGTGTTGGATGATGCTTCGACTCCTTCCAATCAAGGACCGTACCAATATTGCAATCGCTCTGCTGTTCTCTTCGAAGAAACTCCTTTGTCCAACGGATTTCCTGGCCTGTATCTCCACTGGTAACCTCGGAGCGCGTTACTTCTCCGATCGGACGTGCCCACATCACGTCTTCATTCGTAACTCTCATGGTAACCACTTTAGGTTGTTCCTCACCCGGACCTCTAGACATCGCGTCTGCGTTACCGTGTTTTGCTCCCGGTCTGTGACATATCTCCATGTCAAACTCCTCTATCATCTCTAACCAACGAGCCTGTTGGCCAATCGGTTCCGGTGTTCTGCGTAACCACTGAAGTGCGGAGTGGTCTGTTCTGAGTAGGAATTTACTACCCAGTAAGTACTGACGAAACTCTTTCAAGAAATACACCACAGCTAACAACTCTCGCCTGGTAACGTTATAGTTCCGTTCCGCCGTCGACAAGAGCCGACTCGCGTAACAAATCACTGTCTCTTCTCCCTCTTGTACTTGCGATAACACCGCTCCAATGGCGTATGCCGAGGCATCCGTATCTAGGATGTACTGGCCCTCGTCGTTCGGTAACCCAAGTATAGGTGCGGAAACCAACTTTCGTTAAGGGAAAACGTTGCGCTGTACGTTAGCACAAGTTTTCGTAACCTGATTCGCTCTTCTTCCGAAATGTCTGCTGGCACTTCTTCCCATAGTCGTTTTAGGGTCTGTTCGGCAAGTGGGTTGAGCGTCTGCTCCGCCACACTGGCCGTTGTACTAATCTTCGATCCAAACCGGTCAATCGTACTTTGCTGCTTTCCTCGGCGTTCCTCCGGATAACCTGGGCCCATAGGCTTCTCCGGATTTTCGCTTCGGTAAGGCTCATCATACGATTCCGTTCTGGCTCGATTAACTGTCACATCGACTACGTTCACTCGCTCCAGCGGACATTCAGTCCGTTTCTTGACTAGTGAATCTCTGTCTCCAACATTCAACATCCTGATCCACACTTCCGTGTCTCTTCCTTTCACCAACGTACGTCCGATTATCAAATCTTTTGATAATTCCATTGGAATGGTCGTCCAATCTTCGTTATCCTTTTGGAAATGCGGGTATACTACCCAAGCTGGAACGTCAACTTCGCTCCTTGGAGGAACTATTATGTCCTCTTGCACAATAACCCTCCGGCACATGGACTCGGTAACGACCTCTTTCAGAGGGATCTTCTCGCTCCCAAGGAAAACGCATCGACTTGCGAAGTCCCATCTTGCCTGATTGGCTTCCAGCCAAGATAACCCCAAGATCACTTCTGTCACTTGGTCTGTAACTAGACAGGGTACAGGGTACACCTGCTTTCCGATCCGAATCTTAAGGTTAGTTTCACCATCCACCTTAATCTGACTTCCATTAGCGGCTAGGAGTCGCTGTTCTGACGGTACTAGCACAGCGTCTAGCACGAAACGTCGTGGTACAAGTGACATTTCACTTCCAGAATCAAGTAGACAGTGTATACGTTTTCCTGCCAGTCTCGCAACCACGTAGGCCACCCTACTGCCTTTGACCAGTCGGTTTTGGGTTTCCTCTTGTATCGGTTCAGCCTTTGTAGGTTCACTGGTACCGGTTGCACCATTCGTCTCAGCGTTTCTCTGAGGACAATGTCGCTTTATGTGTCCTTTTCGTTTGCACAAGTAGCATTCGATATCCGGGTCACGCAACCGTGTGGGCGGATAAATCCGTCGCCATCCCACATTTGGTTCGGTTGTCCTCTGATCTCCCACAGCTAGATCAGAACTGTTCTCCCTTTCATGAGGTTTTCTCGGGACGATGCCCAAATTCTGATTTATTGTCACTCGATCAAGTTCTCTTGAAAGATTTTTAATCTTTCGCTCGAGATCTTCTAGACGACGAGACTGTTGCCCCTCAGTGCTCGAGTCTTTTCGGTCTTCCATGGTAACTTTAACTCTCGCGTGTCTCCGGTCTAAATCACCACCTTGTGTCGAAGATCGACCATAGGCATCCAACCTCACCGCATGTTTATACGCCGCTTCGAGGTTAACTGGTTCTCGCTCGCGCACCTTCTGCCCCAAATCCTGGTTTGCCAGTGCATCAATGAAAGCGTCACAAGCGACCGTCTCGACGATATCACTTGTTGGTCCTGGGTATGCCAAAGCCATTAGCCTTCTTACTTCCTGCACTACACTACTCAGCGTTTCTCCGTGAGCCTGCCGGTAAGTGCGAAGTTTCATCCGATATAGGCTAGTTTGGTCATCAGACCCGTACCGGGCCTTAAGCCGCTCAACAAGTTCTCGCCAAGACACGTCCCTCTGTGCACCCATGTCCCACAACAGCTGCGAAGCGGGACCCGTTAGGGCACACATTAACTGGTCTGCTTTTTCCTGATCACTCCACCGGTTGCACCGTGCACAAACTTCGAACTTTGCTAGAAAGGCTGCGATCGCTGACTTGCCGTCGTACTTCTCTAGCTTGATTCGTATACCGCGATCCGATCGGTCGTCGCCTCTTGTCCGCGTAACAAGTGATCTTCCGACACTCTTTTTGGGATTTCCTCTCCGGTTGTCCTCATCGTTACTCCTGGAACCGTTTTCCTCGTCTGTCCTCACCACTGACCGGTGCCGACTCTGTCCCCTCAGAGTACCCAACGTCTTCCCTGTACGCCACTTAGAATACATCGTAGTCATCTCTCGGTCGCCTGACGTTGCACTGTCTTCATCAGAGATGTACTCAGCCTGTCTCTGACCTTTTCTACGAGGCTCACCACCTGCGTAGTCTTTGGACTCCGATCGTTTATATTTATTGCGAGAGCTCTGAGAGTTTCCGTTGACGAACGTAACTCTTCTGTCTTCTTCGCGAATATCTCTTTTTCCTGACTCTGGCGGTCTGTCAGATTCGTCGTACCTAAGACAATTACGACTTCTCGAATCTGGTTTGTGCCCTTTAGAGTACCGCTCGTGGGTCTCATCCCAGGCCAAATGATCTCTGTCTCTTCCCATGTTCGATTCTCTCTCGGTTTCTCTATCAAGTGCCTGTTTTAAACCACGTCTCTCGTACTCTGGTAGACGTTCCTTACCATACGTCTCCCTTTCAGTTTTCTCATAACTCTCGTGTCTTCCTCGTTGGCGGAGGTTTTTCCTGTCAAAAACTCCGGTTCTCATGGCCTCTTCTGGACCAACACTATCGGTGTCTGAATCCGAAGAACTCACTGACGAACGTAATTTCGCCTCAACTCTTCCTCGTGTCAACAGACGTTGTCGACTCGATTGCCTTGCCGTTTTTCCGTGTGACTCTCTCCCGCTGTCCTCGGGAAGATAGCGGCTACGTAACTTTTCCGAAGTTTCCGAAAGCGAAACTTCCTCGCGTGTCTCTGTGTTACCTCGGCTCCGTGCTGGCTCTTCGATCTGCAGCTTCCCTCGGCGATCCATCTGGTAACCTGGGCCCGTAGGTTTCCCCGATGTCTCGCGTCGGTAAGACTTCGCATGCTGAGCAGCAGGAACAGACAGTTCTTCAAGCTTCGAACTCATCATTGCCACACTCTGTCGCAGGTAAGACATCTCCGCTTGCCAATCTACCTCATCTGTCACAGGTCTTGGGCGACCTTCTTCCATGTTGGTAAACGGTACTCGATTACCTTCGTTTCGCTGATGCGCCACGATGTCACCACTCGTTTTCTGCACTACGGCGTCACCCCGCGGTTTCAGGCCTGTCTCAATGTCTCTTGGCCTATCACAAGCCTGTCTCGACTGTACAGGTTGCCTGCCCCGTACGATACTAGGTACTTGAACCTGCACAAGGTTCTCCGATCTATTGTTGACGAGTGGTTTGGACCTGTCAAACCTACTCTCACCAACGGTCTCTCGCCAGTGTGTGAATGTCTCGTTATTCACATCGTTCCGTACTACCTCAGTAGTCTTTGGAACGGTTATCAACCATCCGTTATCCTCATGGAAACCTCTTTCACGCCCACTGCGGGTTCCAGCTTCCGTTTCAAATGCACTGGTTTCGTCAGGTGCACCCGTTTCATCAAGCAACCTTCGTTTGCTTTTCCGTTTACGTAACTTTGGACGCGCGCCTCCGTGCTCACTATGGGGCACTTCATCCGACTCGTCCTCGGTATCTTCCTGACCTTGCCTGGTTCTGTGACAAGAAAACGTTAGAACCCCACTTCTGGTACCAGTTTGTGACGTTCGTCGCTCGAGATCAACTAACCCTTCATCAGACGTGGTACCAATTTGTGTCGGTCTTACCCGAGACGCTGCTTCGTCGTCGGGCTGGGTTCGGCTCCAGCCAACTGACCTTCTGGAGTCGCCCGGGTCACTATCCTGTCTACTTCTGCTGTAGACGAGCGGTTCCCTGTCTCCGCTCTCAGTGCCCATTTCTCCAAGAGGAGGTCCCGAGGGTATCGCTTGTTTGCGAACAGTGTCGCTGTCAAGCTCCATCTCACTTTCGGACTCTGCCACTGCCGCGGTCGCCGGGTGGGCAACGTCCTCGTCCTCAGGATGGCCGTCCTTTAGAACAGGGTTCGCTCTCTTGCCGGCAGGAGTCCTCAGCTTCCTGTGAGATCTCTTAGTCAAAGACTTCCTCTTTTTCTCCACCTTAACCGAACCCTCACGTACCATTCTGCATCTCATGACTCTCGAGTTATCGTCAATAGGGGAAAACTCTGAACGTTCTCCTGTCCGAGAGGACAAGGTGTACATCTGACGAGTCGTCACGTCGTGCCGTCTCAAACACGCGAACATCTTGCGATAATATTTACACGTGTAATATTAACGCGGTGTACTGGTCTCACGACACTCTCTTCTGATAGGACAGGTTCTAGGTCTAAAACCTCCCTAACCGCACGCAGAACTGGGTTCCGACCGGCGCACGAGGTGGGCCCTACTTCGCACTTCGGTCAGTTCTCGGAGCTACGTGTTTCGATCACCAAGTTATTTGCTCTGAATAACGATTGGCTTGAATACAAGATTTTCCTGACTCTATCGTTTTCCTGGTCTTACCGCACTGTAACCAGTTGTCGGGCGGTCTTTTCCCGTACTGCGGTCTTTCGGTAACAGCGGTCTTTCCCAGTAACTATTTTTAGTTACCGGGCGATGGAGCCCCTCCAACGCTCCACCGGCGTGTCAGCCATCCAAGTGTCACAATCCAAATGTAACGCCGACCCCGTAAGGTTACCAGAATGTCCTGAATTTTGTTCCCAAGAATTTCCGAATTTTGGTTCCCTAACGAGGGTCACGCTTACTCCCACAGGTAACCGGACAAGCTCCGCTCCTGCCTGTCGCCAAATTTACCCTTATTATCGTTTTTGTACTAAACTGGTTTTTTCAGGTATCCCGACGGTCACTTCACCGAGTGCCGAAGTCGCGTAAAACTCTCCCAGCCGAAGACGCCGAAGTCGCGTAAAATCCTTCCGGCCGAGTACGCCGAAAGCGCGTAAAACTTCCCCTGTGTCGAGTACGCCGAAATCGCGTAAAACTCGCCTCAGTGGGTAAAACCAAACACTGTCGGATCTTGGAGTTCTTCGAACTCCAAGAGGGATTTCCTTGCCCGACGCCAAATTTACTCTTGGTTTCAAGGATTTCAGAATTCCAGAAAATGGCTACCTTAAGAAGGTCACCTCTACTCTCATGGGTTACCGGACAAGCTCCGATCGCGGAGTCCTTCAAAACCCAAGAGGGACTTTCCTGCCCGTCGCCAAATTCACCCTGGTTTTCGATCTCACACTGAATTGGTTTTCCTGTGTATCAACGGTATCCTTCCCCGAGTATTACTCAGCCGTAGATTTCCCACGATCGGGATCTAGACCGCTTCGCGATCAACTGAGGGATCCAACCCGCCGGATCGGCGCTGTCGGCCCGTCTCCCAACAGTGAACTTCTTTAGCTGTACTCGGGATCGCCTGATTATATTATTCGAACGCCCCTTTCGTCCGTAAATATATTTGTACTAACCGGAAACTCGAACTCTGACTCTGTCGTAACCAAAATCACTCGCCTACCACACTGAGTGCAGTATATTTGAATCGGTAACTGAATCGCTCACCAACAACGCTGTTTAACAGTATTGCTATGTATGAAGAGTCGAACCAACTCTTCACGTATAAAGCAGCACACCGTGAGGCAGGCTCTATGCATCCCAAATTAACGCGTCTGCTCGCTATGCGCTGGCTTTACACCGTCGATCGGGCTTCCCTATCACGGTCGTTGCCGGACCGTCGCCTATTGAAATTAAATAAAAATTAAATGATCGATGCTGGGTCTTCGCATGAAAAATTAAGAGAAACGATGCTGTTCCCTTCGCATGTAAACTGAAAGAAAACGATGCTATTCGCATAAAATAAATCTTCCCACTTACGCACTGTGGCCTTGACCGCCACAGAAACACTTAATTTACAGTCACTCTTGCCAAATGTTTATAAAATAGAAACAAACAAATCTAGTACAGTAGGATACAGCATGTGACCATATTATCACAATTCAAATACATATCTGCATTAAAATACATAATCACAAATTCAAATACATATCTTAACATCATCATCAGTAACCGTGGGCTCATCGCCAGTAGGTGTCCAATGCCTTTTCACTATGTTGTTCCACTGTAGTCTCTCCAATGCGGTGTGGCTCAGCTCTTGAAGCAATGTTCCACACCATTCCATGGCTAGAACGATGGCTAGAAAGATCAAGACATTAGTGTTCAGAAGGATGGACGACCTGTCCATCCTTCCGAACACTAATGTCTAGATCTTTCTATCATTGTTCATTCTGCATATATGGCCAAACAATCCCAGCTTCCTCTGAATTATCTTCTGCATCATGTTCTCTTTGAGAAGTATTCATCTATATAGTTCTGTATTACTAACTTTTTGTGTCCATCCTATTCCAATAAACTTCCTATAACATCTTCTCTCAAAGGCCAGTGCGTCGTAATACCCTTCCTTCGATGTCTTGTGCTATTACTCAGGCCTCGCATCCATATATTAAGCATCTAAACATTCATATAACATGCTGCTGAAAATGCATGTTTACAGAACACTCAGTTTTGTCGCAGCATGAGATCATTTTAACAGCATGAGATAATTTGATGCTGGTGGATTTTCTGCATAGGGGCCACAAATCCTGCTACAGTAGGACACAATAAGTGCACCACAACAATAAAAAAAAGAGCTAAATAAACAGTGTACATACATAATACTATATCTTCCTTTACTTAGACACCAATCTTAAATAAACATTAAATATTATCTTCATATCATAAACTTACACAAACCACTTAAAACATCAAATTAATTGTCAAATTGCACATGCACACACACACACACACACCCACATGCACACTAAATATGACACACATAATAAGAAATATGATCTTACATCATTGATCAGTTTTAATCTTTCGATGTATTTTCTTTCTGTATCTATGATCTCCCGTATGATCCGATCTAACTTGGTAACCGGCTCCTTGCAACAATAATCAAAAAGCCAAATTTTAAGAATTTTATATCCATTTACAAATTCTTAAAACAGATTCACAGATTCATTTGAGGATTGTAGAAACTTTTTCAGTAATCCTAACTCCGTAGTTGAAGAGGTCTATAATCAGTCAATCTAAACCCTTCAAGAAGGTATCTCAGAGGTGCTCCCGGCCCAAGCATGGCCACGAGCGGTTTTAATCACTGCATAATCATGGTAATAGTGAAATCAACATACAAAGTAGAAGTGGATGCATCTTGCAAGCATTTGCAGAAATGACTGTGATAAGAAGAATCAAAGAAATAACAATACAATGATCATAATACAAAGACAACAAAAACAAGAACACATGAGATGGCACTACAAGTCATCTTCCTATATGGATCAGAATGCTGGACAAGTAGAAAGCAAAACAAG
This sequence comes from Allolobophora icterica, assembly GCA_963556255.1. Classification (NCBI taxonomy): domain Eukaryota; kingdom Metazoa; phylum Annelida; class Clitellata; order Crassiclitellata; family Lumbricidae; genus Allolobophora; species Allolobophora icterica. Next base: position 43,692,594 of record OY744609.1, on the reverse strand, counting down.
AAAAGAATCCTGACACCAGACAATGCAGACATGAGTAGGTTAGAGAAAATAGCAAGAATCTCAAGAACAGTACAAACTAAAATGAATAAAAAAGAGTTTCAGGATAAGCAGACAACTGTGCTGGACACACTGTGAAGACTCTGATTATTTGGTCATGTTGAAAGAATGCCAAGTGACCCTATTCCCCAAAATACACTACATGCAATGCAAACAAAACAGATTAACACAACTATGCTAGATAGATAAAATAAATGAAGACATAACACAACCTGAACTGAAAAGTAAAAAGCCAGTTACATTTGGTAATGTAACAATTAAAGTTCATTACATTACATTATATTGTCTACATTTGGTAATGTAATAACCTAGATTTGTTACATTACCAAAAAAATGCAGATCATACGTTTACAACTAATGGCCCCCAAATGGCAGCCATCATGAACTGATGACGATGAAGTGCTTGAAGCTTACCAGTAATTTTACAGATTTTCATACATATGTGGTTTTTCAGAAGCAATTTTTCAATTTTCAAGTTTTTTAACATTATGGGTGGTCCTTTGGTCCTTCAATAGAGAGCATATCAGCATATCATTAAGTGAATATACACGATTGTCTAGAACCATCCAGTGATATCATCACTGCCTTGTCATTAGAAAGTGGCACTATATATAAATCCCTCATATATATATGTATATATATGTATATATATATATATATATATATATATATATATATATATATATATATATATATATATATATATATATATATATATATATATATATATGACAAAGCAAATAAATTTAACCATTTTATTCATGGTTTCTCCCCTTGTGCTAGTCTCTTTCCTTCCGTTACTATTCACCATCATCTCTCCTTATTGTAACTGCCACCATCAACATCTTCCTTTCAATTTCTTTGTACCTTTCATGTATAAATTGTATATATTTCAGTACCCCGAAAACTTATAAGCTTTTAACAGGTGTTTAATAAACATAACGTAAAAGAAATTTGCTCCCCTGCCCAAAAAGGTGGCCACCTGATACAGCAGGAATCATTCAATGTCTCACAGGTTGCTTTAAGATAAGTTCTGTGGTTAGATAAAAAAAAGTATCCATTGGCTTTGCAATTACCTCAGTGCCGCCGTCACTAGGTGGCTCTTCAGCTCTCTGCATCAGTACCCCGCGATCATCTGACGCATCTTCCACATACTCATCATCACTTGAAAAAGATTCATAACTTGAGGAGCTAAACGAATTTATACTACTACTCTCCGATATAGCACCTGTAGATAGAACACTTTCGTGGCAACCAGTCTCACAATATGGACCACCCTCAATGGCTAGATCATTAGAAGCTACTTGCTTTCTTTTCATATTATCAAGCGCAGTACCTTGAGATGAAACAGTTGCAGGGGAAAACTGATATTCCTCATAGACATTTTCTACATCATTAGTGTGACTTGCAGTTTCTTCTCTGATCTTTTTGCTTCCGTTTGTTTTAGAAGAAACTCCATGACACTGGCAAGATTTTTTCCTCAGTTTCCTGCACGTTTTACAGTGAGAAAACTCTAACCCTATTAATTCTGATCTATAAACTATATCGTATTCGTCCAAATCTGAGATGACGCTATCTGCTGAACAACTCTCCTCAAAAACTGAAGGTGTTGAACAGAAATCCTCGCATTGTGATCCAGTAACTGAAAGATTTTCGCTTTTGTTACTGTCACGAGTGTTTGAAGTTCTAGACAATTGTGAAGATGAAAAGCTCGGCTCACGCACAACTATCATCGGTGGATTGAGGTCAATTTCTTCATAAATGGAATCATCAGACGTAAAATTCTGGGCAGCAGTACTTGGAAGATCAGCAATTCCAGAATTTTTACCTGTTATTTTTCCAGCATCAGAATGATTAAAATCTTCGGAATGATTACAAATTGATTCATCATCAATTTCTTCATACACACTTTCTTTTCTCATAATGACTAGTGAAGGAACATAACACACTTCTATGAGTGGTTTGATCTCAATTTCTTCATAATGTGCATCATTGTTAACTATAACTAAATCCTTCTGCGAGATACCTTCTGAGATTTCTTTTGTCTTATCACGAGGAACTACATTCTTTGTATCGGGGCAATCAAGAGTTTCTACTGTCTGAATTTCTTCGTAAATTTCTTTGTCGTTTGTTTCTTCACATCGCAAGTGCGAGATACCTTCTGAGATTTCTTTTGTCTTATCACAAGGAATTACATTCTCCGTATCGGCGCAATCAAGAGTTTCTACTGTCTGAATTTCTTCGTAAATTTGTTCGTCATTTGCTTTTTCCTGTCGCAAGTAATCCTTAGAAGCCCCAATTGTGAGTCTTTTGTGGCTTTCTGCAGGATTTTCAATCGTGATGAATTCAATTGGTACCACTATCTCGCTCACGTCATGCTCACAGCCGAGTGCGTGTAGCAATCTATCATCTCTGTGCTTGGGACGAACTGCTGGACGAATCGGTTTTTGGCGGTGAATCACTGGAATCTTTGGTTGAGACAAACTGACTGAACAAGAATCGAGTTCGTGAGGTGAGAATAAAGATGGCGTCAGAAGAATCCATTTCTCTTCTGTCATCCGGCTTTTCTTACGATCTGAAAATTGTTCAATGTAAAACCATTTTAAGAAATGTATGTGATCCATAATAGCTTTAGTAGTGTGCATGTGTTGTCTGGCAGTATTGACGTAATGTGGAGGCTGGCAATACCTGGTATATAGTGTGTGTTAAAACGTTGCTTAGAAAGACAGTATGCTGGAGTAAATTTCTCTAAAATGGAACAGTTTATGACATTGGGGAGGAACACAGGACTTTCTCTAAAAAACGATATTTTACTGAACTACTGTGCAATGCTCAGGGTGGGAAAGGCTGAATATTTATATAAGAATCATTAAGTTTAGGTGTCCACAAGATTTGAAACTTTCACTACGATATTCAAATTACTGTACCAACACAGTGTTTGGTGGAACTAACATTCTTTGGTATCAGGGCATGAGGAATTTATAAATATTACAAAATTCAGATTTTTTGACATTTTTATCATATATCATTATCCTTGGCAAAAATCACTGTCAATTTACTGTCATCATCACCATTTGTTCATAATTATCCTATAACAAAATGAGTAAAAATTAAGCAACAGCTTTTCACAAGTTAATCCAGATTCAGATACCAGACAGTAAGTAACTTGCTGATAATTGTTTATTTATCAATGCCTTCATATGACAAGGGTGCTCGGCAGTGTGGTGGTTAGCATGCTGGACTGTCAATTGAGAGTCGGGGTTCAAATCCCTGCCTGGGCAGAAATTTGGTTCGAGATTTCTGCTCCACCTGTGCCCCCTACCCAACTCAGCTATAATGAGTACACTGACTGTACACTGTCAGTGGGAAGATGAGATGGCGAGGGAGGGGACTGGCCACCCGAACACATATGCCGAGGCTAAGAAAATGAAGTCGCTAGCACTTCAAACCCATATGACAGACGATAGGGGTCTTCTGCCAAAGACCCTGTAATTTAAAGCAGCAGTGAAAAGGTGCTTGTTAATTAATTGTCCACAAATGTGGTACACACATACTAACCAGATCTCTTCCTCACAATGGCAAAACCTTCAGTCAGAGACCCAGACAACCTTTTTGCTGGCACATTTCGATTACAAGACTCTAAAAAAACAAACATCAAATCTTTTGTAAATCTGCCAACATAACAAAGTGCCATAATTTAATACGCAATACTGCACAAAAATCAAAACACCAATGCATCAGCTACGACAAAAATCTAATCTCTCGGAAAACTAATTTCCAGAAGGTCAGTCTGCTAGAAGAGAAAGCTGACCATTGCGGGATGAGCCTAAGAAATCATAGAAATAAAAAACCACGTAGCAAGAACTGCATTGAATGGAACAGTTGTATGGTGGTGAGAGATCGAGAGTCCAGGCATTGCAATGGAACAGTCCACATCCCTACTCTCTTTGCTAACAAAGTTAGGCTGAACATAGCAAACAAGGTTGAATGTATATAAATAAACATTTATATAGCACCTTCTAAGATTCTTGCTGGCTTAAGCGAAGCTAGAGTTAACAAAATAACAAGTTCATCTCTATGGCAATGATGCTCAAATAGTTGGGAAAGTCCTCAAGGCAGACTCCCACACACATGTAGAACTTAACCATTGAGTAGTAGTTGCCTGAAAAGCAGTGATTGATCTAAATTAAACAGGTCTAACAAATTTAAGAACTTGGTATAATCTTTATTTTTCACATTATTTTGCTTATGTAAAAGAGAGATTTGAGCTATTCATAACTGCGTTATTATTTAAACCTATATTGGTTTGATTCGCAGGTGCTGTGTATTCCAGAATATGTTTTGTTAGGTTGGTGCTCTATCAAAAACATTTTCAGATCAAAAGGGTTCTGTAGCCAAAAAGATTGAGAAGCACTGTCTTAGGCTGTTGCTCTCTTCTGATACTTGCTGGTTGCTAGAACCTCAGTTCACGACTAGTGTAGGATCACCTGCTTTCGGCTGCTGTGCTCCTCTTATCTGCAACAATCTACCACAAAATGTCTGACTTGCCAACTCGTAACCATCACTGAATTCACTAGTCAAGACTCACTATCTTATTCATAACTGCATTATTAATTAAACCTATATTCTGGAGCAGCCTAACTAAAGAATACCGAACTGTGGCAGACCGTATTGTATTATATTGTATTGTATTGTATTGGATATTTATAAAGCGCTTCTAGCGGGAGGGCCATTCAGAAACGCTCCCAGTGCGAGAGACCCCGAGAGAAAAAGCAAGTTTTAAGAAACTTAAAAGAGGAAGAGACGTTACCTGAGAGAATAGAAGAACGAACGAACGGAGGAAGGTCATTCCAAAGAGCAGGGCCAATGGAAGCAAACGACCTAGATTGAGCCAGAGAAGTCCTGACACGGGGAACGAGGAGGTCCAAACGGTCAGATGAACGAAGAGGACGAAGAGAAGCAGCAGAGTGAGGGCGATGAATTAAGTCACATAAATATTTTGGAGCGAAACCAAGCTCAGCCTTACACACAAGGATGAGGACCTTAAATTGGATGCGGGCAGAAAGCGGGAGCCAGTGGAGTTCTTCTGTCATAAAGGTGGTGATATGAGAGAATCGAGGAAGACGGGCAATTAATCTAGCAGCAGCATTGAGAATGGACTGAAGAGGAGCAAGACGGACTTTAGGTAGACCAATGAGGAGGGAATTGCAATAGTCAAGTCTAGAGCAGACAAATGCATGGACAATTGAAGTGAAAATTGGAGATGAGAGAGAGCGACGGATAGCTCTAAGGTGCCTTAGGTGAAAATAGGAAGTGCGAGTGAGTTTGGAAATGTGTTCAGTAAAGGTGAGAGAATTGTCAAGGGTCACTCCTAGATCATGAACGCTAGACGAGAAAGTTAAAAGCAAAAACCTTTGAGACAGCACAGCAAAGTCGAGTTTTAGAAGTTGCTGAGGAGTGCCAAACCAGATATATTGGGTTTTGGACGAATTAAGGGAGAGGCGATTGCAAGACATCCAGGTATGAAGATCATGAGAAAGAGCTTCGATGCGCTGAGCAAGAAGAAGCTGAGAGGAAGGAGGCCCATGGATATAAGCCTGGACATCGTCAGCAAAGAGATGGCCTGAAGCCCCATGGATGGGGAGCAGAGATGGGATACCGGCCGTGTACAAAATAAAGAGGAGAGGGCCTATAGAACAGAGCCCTGCGGAACACCCAGTTTGATAGGGACCCACAGAGTTCTAGATTCACCAGAGATAACCATCTGAGTGCGATCAGACAGGTATGACCGGAACCACTGGAGAGGGGGGCCCTTCAGACCGCAAGAGGTCTCAAGGCGCTGTAGAAGAATGGTGTGGTCAACCATGTCAAAGGCTGAGGAGACATCATATAGCGCCAGAAGAGTGAGTTCGGACCTATCAACAGCTGAATAAATTTCAGAAAGCAAAGACAGGAGGGCTGTTTCAGTGGAGTGGTGAGCCCTAAAACCTGATTGAAAGGGAGGTAGAAGTCCAGATTGTTCCAGATAGGGAAGAAGTTGAAGAGAGACAAGGCGTTCAAGGGTTTTGGAGACAAATGATAGATTAGAGATTGGACGGTAGTTTTGGGGGAGGATACAGAACTGTGGCAGACCGTGCAGTTAGTCTGCTTCTGCCATTTGCCACAAATATTTGAGAGAAACTGGATTCTCCTATTATACTGCAACAAAAACGAAATATTGAAATCAACTAAATGCTGAACCTGATATAACTTTCTAGCATCAACCCAAACATCCAAAAATATGTGATGAGAAGAAGCAAAAGGTTTTAATGTGCCTGGTGCTTTTGCTATCTTAGCCTGGCCTTTTGCAAGACTATGTCCTAACTGTCCCCTAGTGAACATACACTGATCTTGTATGTGTAGCCAGTGCTTTAAGATGTTTAAAATTGATTACAGAATAATTTAAAATGTTTACAATTCAATATAGAGCATTTAAAATATTTAAAATTCTTGTCATGCAAGAATCACTGAACCAGAAATTGTACTTTCTGAAATTGAATATAGGACCCATGCTTCATCTACTGACACAAACAGGCTGAACTGCATGTATAAACAGTGACTGTAAAATAAATGTACATAAAAACACATGGGCAAACAGCAAAAACAGGATTCAATTTTTCAATTCAATTCAATTCAATTCAACTTTATTGATCCGAATTCAATACAAAAGTACAGTAGGCACCAATCAGAATGTAAAAACATTCGGGATACAATAGGGAAAGCCTAAAAGGGACATAGGTCCCGCTTAATTAGGGCTGCCTATTTGTTACATAGTAATAAGATGGCACCAAAAAAGAAAAAGAAAAATGATGGGGACAAAAACCAGGCCCTGAAAATAATGTCCTTGAGGTATAGTATGAATGAAAAGTAAAGGACTAGTTCAAAATACAAGAAAATGCAAACAAACAAAACAAACACAAAAAACGAAAAGAAAATGCATCAGATGATCAGCATGGCTCAGCCGAGCACCTATTACTGTAAACAGGATCACAGAAAAGAACTTGGTAAAATAAACACACACAAAATAAGCACATCCCAATCAAGAGAATTAAATGTATGCTTACTTAACTAGTCAAGTCCATGTCAACAAACATGAACTTACAAAAATTAGTTATATCAATGTGTGCACAATTAATTGCCAACTGTGCCAAGCGCAATCATTTTAAACATAGAAACTGTCGTAGCATTTTTTTAAATAGAGAAATCATCTACCACCAGGAAGTGAGCAAAGCAGACACGGCCACTTCAATCATCATCATCATCGTCATCGTCATCGTCATCGTCATCGTCATCGTCATCATCATCATCATCATCATCATCATCAACAACAACAACAACATCATCACCATCGTCATCATCACCATCATCATCATCATTATCATCATCATCAGCATCATCAACAACAACATCGTCATCATCATCGCCATCATCTTCATCACCATTGTCATCATCATCATCATCATCGTCATCAGGGCCACTCCTTTGCACCTATGCGAATGAAGTACCTCCTGCAAGTCAGACACATCTACACCTGTTTGTGTATAATATAAAATCAGATTTGCCATTCTATCTTAGGTTTGCCAGGCAAAGCAATTTTGAGAAGTTCTTTCAGAAGCCAAGCAACTATGTTGAAATGCCAAAACAAAAGATATTCACCTAAAATAGAGTAAGAATGAGTGACCACTGACCAGTGTGCTATTCATGACATTTTTAATATGTAAAATGTATTGTGCTTAACAAAGTTCTTCTGCTGCTAAGGGTCAAAGTGCACTGAACTGTTGGCATTCAGAAATTTATGTTGCACTGCATTTTATACCAGGAAGTAGCACTAAGTCTGTTTCATTTTGTATGTTTCCTTGTATTCTGTAGTAGGCATGTTAAATTTTATAGTGTTGCATTGTATTGTATTACATAGTAGGCCTCATGTTTTTCAAAGTGTTGTATTGCATAAACGTGATAAAGAGTAAATAGTAATTTAATGCATAAATTCAGAGCATAAACATGACTATGAGCAATTACCAAAAGCCAGAGATGTTAATGCCAATGCAGTTGAAGAATTTAGATTTCCTTTTAAGCTATGTGGTTAAACTATGACTAATGCAAGTAGGCGATGTCAAGGTAAAAGGTTCAGGTTAAATAGGACCATCATGTGATATTTACCTCTTACCAGTGGTAAATATAGCTCCCTTGTTGGGGGACAAATAGAGCTTATGTTGGGCGTGATGTAGTTAAGTGTAAGATCATGTGACATGAATAGAAATTGGTTTAAATAAATGGCGTAGGCAGCATTTCTCTTTCTGGAGAAACTCCGCCACTACTCATACTCTGGTAGTGCCAGTCCCAAGCCTGAAGAAAGGAGGAGGGCAGCTGCTCTCTTCCTGGACAGCACTTGTCACTTTATGTTTCCTTCTCCATCAAATGCAAACACATACCACAGCCAGTTCACTGAAGCAGTGTGCAACCCAACATACTGCTTCACCCAGTGTTTCCCAATCTGGGTGATTTGGCACCCCAGGGTGTCCGCTGCTCTAGGGGTTCCATGACTGGACATTATTTGTGCAGTTTTTTGTCAAAAAAGTGTTAAAAACTACTGATTATCACTACTGGCATAGGCCTATAACCACTTTAAAGTAAAGTAATCTAGAAGTAGTCATTAAAATAAAGAACAAACTGGAAGAAAAGTAAAAGAAATTAAGGCCAGGTGCCATTGACTGAATGACTTTAGTAAGGGTGCCTTGTTCTGAAATTTGTTGGGAATCACTGGCTTAAACATTGTGTCAGTAAATATATTTCAGGCAATGGAAGCGTTGGTGATTGTAGTATGAATATAACCCTCCACAGCATTTCTGTCATGAGAACAGACACTGGAGATGGCTGCCTGTCACCATCTGTCCCAGAAGGAACATTGCTTTACCTAGAGCTGTTCTGTAAGTGCTTGGAAACAATTTAGTTAGATCGTGGTTTTGTGTTGACGGGAGCATCGTTGATTAGTCTCATTTGAAGAAGTGCTACATAAATCTGAGATTACAGCTGCAATTGACAGTAATGTCCTACTCATATGCAGCTATATCTGTAACCAAAACATGCAGAGAGAGGGAGAGAGTGAGAGAGAGTAAGACACAGAAAGAGACAGAGTGACATAGAGAGACACAGAGACACGGAGTGAGAGACAGACACACGGATAGAGACAATCACACAGAAATACACAGACTGTCACACACAGACAAAGTGACAGACAAGACAGAGGCAGTAGGAGACAGAGACACAGAATGTGTAAGACAGAGAGATAGAGAGACAGGAGGCAAAGTAAGGCAAGACAGGGTAAGATACGTGTGGTGAGGTAAGGTAAGAGAAAGTTAGATCAGGTCAGGTAATACAAAGAGGTAAGGCAAGGTAAGAAGGTAAAGTCAGGTAATCTCAGAGTGTAAACACCAAACAGAATCAGACAGCCAGACAAGCACATATTATTGGTTTTGGGGTTCAACATAAACAATATCTATTTCATACCATGTACTGTGAATACAGACACAGAGATAAAACACTGACATGCTACCAATGACCACTGAAGCAAAAATGGAATTGAATGCTTAACATTGCAGAGATCGAAAGCGTTCGTAATGTTGACAAAGAAAACGATGATTATGCCCATGTGACAACAGGATCCATCACAAAGACAGTGACTGCAGTGACCCAGGCAAAAATTTACTTCTTACTGTTATTGGACGTTGACTCTCCGAGACGTCGGAACTTCTCCACAAGACGCTGAACATTTCCTGGTTGGATGGACTCATAAGATTCATGTTCTGATTGAATCTGGTGAGCACCAGATGACGCAGCTGCATGGCTTCCGTCTGATTTGTCGCTCTACAAAGGCAGCAAGACACAACTGTCTACTCTAATCTAATCTTCAACTTGCACCCAATGCACGTTCTTCTGAGTTGGACCATGCTCCAGGCACAGTCTCGCATTGCATTTTATTCTATACAGCATTCATTCTCAGGTACGTAGCCGTGTTTATAGCACTCCGAGTTAGTTAAAGGCACAAGGTATCATGTGTTTTGTTATACATCCACGCACACGTGCACACACAAGGCGTTAGAAACAGCAAAACTCTGATGATTCAGTAATAACTAACTAATTAATACTAGTAACTAACTAATTAACACTAATCTCTGGTTTAACATAAATCAAATGCCCAATAAATTAATAAGAATAAAGATGGCAGTCATGTAGTCTGGCCTAAGAAAACCAGTAAAATAGCTACACCAGACCTTTTCTATAATCCTGTCAGATTGCCAAATCAAAAACTACCTTATGACGAGTGTTATTATAATGAAGCCATTCTCTAAAGCTGAAATAAAATTGGGATCCACAAGCTCAACCAAGTTATATCAGAATTTGTGTTATAACAAAGCAAGTTATGTGGTGGTGGTGGGTTTGGTGTATCTAAATGCCACTTAAAGTGCTGCTGACAGGAGCTAAACTGTTGGCATACACTGCTAGTTATAAAAAAAATAGGCTATAGGTCGTTTGGACAAGGAAGAGGCTGCTACAGAGAGTCACTGGCTACAGTGTCCTATTTCAGTGTATTCAAACAGTTTCAATCATTATGTGGTTATGACAGCAACAAACCTCAAGTGAATCAGTCATGTCCAACAACGAAATCCAATCAGTTCAATCAAACCAAATACTCTTGATCAATCAGTGTTACTAACTGAACTACCATTGTAACTGTATACATTATAACTGCAATAAAATAATCCGTATTTCAAAGGCCTCGTTTGCACGTAAAAAACTAATGTACAACATTGCGTCAGCAAACCTGGCTGTGAAATGATTGACATTTGGCTTAGAATTACAATAGACCAACTATCCCTAGCTTTCAGTTAGCAGCCAGCCAGCGGCAGCTGAGGCCAAAACCTAATAAGCCAAGCTGCTGTTGACAGCAATTTATTGTTGCTGCATATGGCAAAGAAACCAGGCCAGGCCAAATCGATTATATTGCACGGACTCCAAAGCCTGTCACGATCCGGATAATAATGAAACTGCTCACGGATACTTCAGATACTTCTTCTTCTATTATAAGCAGAACAAAATTAAAGTGGCAGAAAGTACCATGATCCATGGCAGCTCTACAAAGGAAGTCAAAGGGTCATGCCCCAAACTGAACCCTTGAGGCCTTGACCCCTAGATGCCTCCAAAGAAATTATAGGCCAGTTCTTAACATCTGAATATGCTCAAAGACGGATCCAACTTCGTGAACTGAGTAGGCCTAGTTGCTGTTGGCAGATATAGCAGTGAGGGTTAGGGTTGCCTACTCAGAACTAACAAAAGCTTTCTTAGCTGTAAAGCAGAAACAAAAATGATCATAACAAATCCTTGAAACTAAACAGGCCATGAAATAAACTAATCCTCACATCTTCTTCAATGTATAACACTTGCAACATGTAAAGTTATTGAGTTGTCCATGCCCTCTTATGCACATGCACCCATACATTCATTTTATATTCACAAACGCATGCACACACACACACACACACACACACACACACACACACACACACACACACACACACACACACACACACACACACACACACACACACACACACACACACACACACACACACACACACACACACACACACACACACACACACACACACACACACACACACACACACACACACACACACACACACACACACACACACACACACACACACACACACACACATGTAAGAGTTTCCACATGGCAACAGGAAGATATGTCCTTTAGATTCCAACAAAATAGGGCACAAGTGTAATGGGAGACATAGAATTTTGACATGAAACTGGATTTCTTGTCAGGCATCAACTGCTGGAAGTCAACAGCACTCTTGCACTTGGGGTGTCATAGTTTGACCCTAAATATTCATAAATCAATTCAGTAATCACCCAGGGCCATCCGCAAGTGCTGTTGACCTCGACCTACTTAACACCAGAGCTTCCCCAATTAGTGCATGACCTGCCACCAGCACGTTTTATCGATCTTACATCAGTTTCGGTTGGCTATGCACCGAGTATGCCTAGCCACTTGTTTATTGATAACAGGCCTACTATTTCAACGCTATAATTACTATTATGATATTTTGTCAAATTCCAATTTCTTTCATAACTGCTGATAATCCATCTTATATTTAACTGCAACATGTAAGTAAGAAGTTTTATAAAGATTTGAAATATTGAAAAAATTGCAGCTTATCAAGACTCCCTTCCAGTAACCCACCTCGGTATCAAGCTGCGGCCATTCTTCTTTACATCTTCTATTGTAGCTCACGAATCCAGATCTCTTCATAACAAAAGATCCACGACAACGAAGTCGGTTCTTTCCAGTTGCTCGCTCCAACTTCCCTCTGGTTTTCTCCACTTGTGACATCACATTGAGTCAGGAGGATCACCAAAACCAGGAGACAGTGGACAAACCTCAGGTCACGGTTATCAGATAACGAAAACAGGAACTGACTTTTAATCGAGTGAACTCCAAAAACTTCTCAAGTGCAATAATCATAACCTAATTTGAAGAATACAAATCTTTAGAACAGACGAGACTAAAGTGTCGAAATCCACTTGTTAGATCCGGCTGAAATCCAGAAGATCAGCTGAACGTGACATACTAGGATTTACTTCATTCTGGTATGCGAGCTAAGCAAGGTCAATCTCGATTATTGATCTGAAAGTTTTCAGCCAGTGTGTCGAATGTATCACAACACCAAGTTGCAGGCATGCATATGAATTACAAATCAATGCGTAGATGAGACTAAGCTGTTTCTCTTGACCTAATTCTGACTTTATTGAGCACTGAAGAAATGCATAAATTGTTATTTAACCTATAATGTATGCAGCACTGACGTCTCATTAACATAATCATATATGACAATCACCTTCATTCAGTTCTTCTATCCAAATAGCTGACTCAAAATTCTGCACAACATTTCAATGTGCCTGAAAATTCGCAATTTCCGCCAACAGTCAGCAGGTCTAAGCTGGGATTAACAATGTTTGCTTTCTTATTAGTAAAGTTTAAATCAACAATCAATCATCATCATTATCACATGGCGTTTATATGCTAACTGCAGCTACGTCTGTTGCTTTCTCTTAGCCCTGCACGACCTGAAACAGCAAGAGAAAACAAATTTAAATCTCATGACTACAGCATTTAGTTTCACCTAATCAAAGATCTAAACCGTTTTGACGAGGTCATAGCCATAAAACACAACTATCGGTCCATTTCTGGAACAGGTGTCCAACACTGTCCAAGCAGTCTCCTTTCTATGCCTGTATTTTGCATGCAGTATCCCCAGCACCTGGGGCAAAAATTTGGTTCAAGATTTTTGTTTCACCTGCTCCCCTGGCCAACACAGCTATAATGAGTATATTGACCAGTATATTGACCATACACTGTCGGTGGGTTGATGAGACGGCGAGGCAGAGGACTGGCCACCCACCCTCCAAAGTCAAAGCTAAGAAAACGAAGTCGCTAACAGTTGAAAACCATGGCTGCCTCAGGGCTAGCTTAAGGGACTGCTCTTCTTCTTCTTCTTGTATAGTCAGGTCGAAAGCACATCCGATGAGTTTTCCTGAATAGGTGCTATATAAATGATCACTTACAATTACAATTTAAATATAAAATGTGGGGTCATAATGGACAATCCATTGGTGGAATGGATTTGGTCAAATCCACCAAAGTGCAGCTGAGGGTAGTATGTCTCAAGTAATCACAGAAAAAGGCAAAATATCCCACCATCTGAATTCTGTGCATGAATTTTGTTTCTGAGAATGTATTGTTAGAGCTACTATTGTAAATAATTATGTTAAGTGAAAATTCGAAAGACTTGCTATGATGAAAGATTCTAAAGCCAAATGTCACCCTATAAAAAATATACAACATGATGCTCGCTCTTTTTGAACATTAAATATTGTTAATGTCATTTCCAAAAACTGAACTTAAAAGGCGCTATATAAATGTCTAGATATAGTCAGACATAAGCAGCTCTGCATTACTTCATGAAGGGTAAGCGTGCTTTATGCATGTACATCTAAGCCAATTTGTTTTGTAGCACCCTTTTAATTACTTTTCAAACCTCAGCACATTACATGGATTTAGGGGTCTATAGAATGCTTTGATATGGCAACCTTGGGTTAAGACTGGGTGCCCATCTTCTTCGGTTCCCTAGGGCTTCATCCTTGGGCCCCTTCTCTACATTCTATAAACAGCTGATCTGCATCATCTCAATACATTTCCATCAAAATGCTAATAATTATGTTCTGCTTTACATCTTACGTCAGTGCTGACTAAGGTGACGGAGGTAAAAGGGTGGATGTAATCAAATCAGCTGTGACTCAACCTGGTCAAACACATTATGCATTGATTGGAACTTGACACACATGGTCTAATATTGATATAGACGAACTTCTGTCAACATTCATGGATATGGTTTGGCAATGCTTTATCCATGCACTGGCAGTGCTCTTCATATCAATGGAGAATTACTGATGACTGATGTGCAGGCCATTGTCAGATTCGATCCATACAGCATAACCTGTCACTGTTAGCACTGCAACAACCTTGCTGCATTCTGAAGGTGTCTGAACTATTATAATTCCATCTTGGTAGGCTTGCCAAAGTTCAGACTACATCAACTCCAGTCCTTTCTGAACTGCGTCTCTTGGCTCATGGCCAATGTAAAAACATTCTCATATTTGAGTATTATGAAAGATATTCTCCTCTGGCTCCCTATCGAGAATAGCATCAAATTAAAGATCTTCCTTCTTGGCCGGGCTTTGGAGGTCGGTTCTGCCCATCAAACATATTAGAGCTGCCGGTTTTAATCCAGTCAGGTCACTTCGGCTGCCTTTGATCTTCAAGTCCTTCCATGTTGTATGTCAACATGAGAACATGGTGGTGCACTCTCAAACGTTTGTTCATCCCTTTGAAACAATCTCCACATATACATTCGAGCTGTCTCTTTAAACTCCGCTCAATTTACTTTTTCCAGCTATGCTAAGACGACATCTTCACATCTCTTAGATGGCCATGTTCAATTGTTTATAGTGCTTTTGAGGGATTCTTGAAATGCACTTTATCCACATACATACATACCAGTGCTTGATTATCACTGAACACTGAAGTGCCCGCTTTTGTACATGTTGGCCTGCCCCTCCAAGCAATCAAAGGCCATACAGGCAAACAGTTATATCAATAGACTTGCTTCTTCAGTAGTATTTCGTTATGTCCAGGTTGTGACAAATTTTTGGCCTGATAAACAGCTATTATAATACGAGATAATTTGCAGCAATAATTTTAGCACAATAATTATCATCAGCATGAACTAGCCTAATAAGCAAAGTTGTCACAGGTGGAAAATTTTAATGAGTTTATGGCATGGTAGCATTTTAAGACTGCTAAATACACAGGCTATTTCGAAAGTGATAAACAGTGACAGAGAGACAGAAAGACACACAGACAGACAGACAGAAAGAGCTCAGTGGGACTTTGGTGTAATCGAGATCGGTAGGGGAGAAGGAAAAAATAATCTTACCCAGCATTCTCAGGATGCATAAACCTTATGAATATTAGGTATCACATGCCTCAGACCGTCTTAGTTTCATTAACATATGCCCTGGTTTCTAGACGATTTGACTAGAGTAACTTACTTCTTATTGGTATCACTACTACAGATTTGCACAAACTACAAATGGTTCAAAATTCTCCGGACACAGCCATAACAAAAACTTCAAAGCATCAGCTTACCCATATGCTTATATACATGGATATTAAATGCAAATTCACTACACTGGCGGCTCATCAAGCAAATAATCCAGTTTAACGTCTGTCTTAGAGTTCACAAGTTATTACTTAAAATCTGCCGACCTATCTGTGCTCCTGGTTCACTCAAAATACCAAGAACTACTACATTTCAACACTGATTCTTGCAGTGCCGCTCAACAGAGCAGTGTTGGGCTCTTGGGCGTTCTCAACTGTAGTCCACAGCTTTGGAATTCCCTGACAGTCTCTCAAATGACATTCAGAGCTAAATTCATACCCATCCGTTTCAAAAACTTGCTTAACTACTGTAGCTTGACTTCCATTTTCTCTGACCAATCAGATTTCGACTGCATTTCCCACAATGGATCATGATTTTGACTACAATTTCACCGACACTGACCACTGATTGATGTGCTTCATTCATTATTATGTCCGTGCTATAGAAGAACTTAGAACAGAATCAATTAGATCAGGGGTTCCCAACCTTTTCTATGCCTCGCACCCCTTGGAAATATTTGATTAGCGCTTGCACCCCCTACAAAAGTCATATCACATTTGAAGATGACTAAGTCACATTTCTATTATTTGAACCACAGACTGAACCACATACACTCATACAGTACTGTGGGTGAACGAACTGAACTAAAAATGAGGTTTTAACTCAGTGCATATAATGCACATATAAATTCATAACGCTACAAAGAATGCACTGGAGTTTCTCCAAGTCATCATTTCCTGTTGTGCAAGTGAAACCAAAGCGCACATACTCATCATTCCATTTCCTTCTTTTTGACATGATGAAGAATGAAGGGTTAATCTGCGAACCAGCAAGAGAAATATATGAGCTAATTTACCTGTTCATTAAGCCCGTTTTGACAAATTTTTCCAGCTCATTGCTTCTTTCAAAATATAGGGGCCTAATGTCAATATGACATTTGCACTCAAAGCAAAAATAATGACCTACAAATGCCGGCACACTGCAAGACACCGGTTGCACTACGATACAAATACTGCTCAGTAAGTATACACACATGCACACACAATTATTACATTTATTAATATCAAGTTCTGTTATAATAAAATAAATGTGACCTCACATTCAATGCAAACAATTTTTGTAACGAGTTAATTTTGTGAAATTTGTATAAACATGACGGATTTTCTATCAGCCGATAAAAAAGTTTACCTACTCTCTCGCACCCCCTGAAATGCCATCTCGCACCCCCTGGGGGTGCGGGCACCCCTGGTTGGGAACCCCTGAATTAGATAAACCCCCGCTACCACTCTGCAACCTCCTGATCATGCCTTCCCTCACAAATCTGTCTCACCATAATGGCCTAATTTATGCATGTTTTCCAACACTCCACTCCTCCACTGATTGCAAGGATTCAAGAGGTTATATAAAATCCACAAAAATGAAAGTAAAACATCACACACTGCAGTATGATATTTATATAAAGCCCAAGCAATATGCACCACCATCTTTTTCAACATGAGCCATAATTTTATGCAGACTACTAAAATGATGATGATTATGACAATTATGATGACAACAGCCAATGTGGGATTTAGACTTGGTGAGGCCATAAGATATATAAAGCCTGGAGGCCCCTTGTTAAAAAATTACACAAGAAGGTCTCACAAAACTTGAAAACTTATATTCTGCCTTTTAATAATTTTATAGCAAGTCATTTAAAATGGAAAAATTCAAATTACATCTATTTTCAAACGAATGCATTTACTCAGGCGAGATGAGATTTGCTACACAGGCCATTAAAAAGGTTCTACAAAATATATATATATATATATATATAAATTAAAAAAAAAATCTTATGTGTACTATATATATTTGCACACATAAATATATATATATACATATATATATATATAATATATACAGTACACATCAAATTTTAAAAAGCTCCCCTTAAAAAATTCTGAATTTTTAGACCCCTGCAGATTGAGGACCTAAGGTGTAGTCATTTTAGGCACAGACAACGAACGATGATAGGATCATCACTGTCGTTTTCATTGCTTCCATATTTACATTGTCATAAATCATATTTTAATGCGAGTCATAGTTAAAATTATAATTAGGTCCATTGTTTGATTATTTCTATTTTCCCAATTGTCTCAGGTAGTACATGAGGTGTTTATTTAAAACAGCGATGAACATAGGCGTAAAACTCTGGGGGGCAACCGGGCACGTGCCCCCAATAATTGAGGAGGTGACATTGCCCCCCCCCCCAAAAAATCAAGAGGAGAATTTCTTGAAATATTAAAATATTATATTTCAATACAGACAAACTACTTCAAAAACAGAACAATAGAGACAAAAAACTTAAATACTATCAGAAATTCATAATGAAAACATTTATTTATATCTTCAATATGAAACAAATTTACACGTAAACAAGCTGTGTTTAATGAGGATCGGATAAATAGCAATGATGACAGTCAAGTCAAGCTCTAAGCCTCTGAGACTTGCTGACTGTCCAGACCCCCATGCCCCCCACTATATTTTAGACAACTTTACGCCACTGGACTGATGACGAATGTGACAAAAGCAACACTGATAACGTGTATGATGGCTGAATGGCTGGCTCGTCTACCTTTCATGCACCTCTACCAGAGAGGGATGAATCTCCTAAATATAGTGGCATACAAGGGTCAACCTGTCTAGAAGTAAAATCTCATGTTCAGAAAATTATTGACGTAGAAATGCTGCATCGTATCTTGTACACAACAGACTTGTGTATTAACAGAAATAACTATCTAGAACTATAATGATAATGAGGCCACAAAATCATGCACCATTCTTTGAAACCAGCTGAGAGTAGGATCAGATTATGATGATGACAATTAAGGATCAAACCCTAATCTAATGGCTTCAGGCTCCAAGTGATATGCAGCCAGCTCCGGTATCCTACAGTTGCACTCAGAGCCTTTTACAGGAAGATTTGCACAAGGAAAATCCCTCATTTATAATTTCAGCCTAGGATTAACAAGCAAATTTGGATCAGGACACGCCTAAAGCCTACTCTACAGAGGTGGGCCTGGGCCTGGCTTGCAATAGCTCAATAGAAGGTTAGGCCTATTTGAAATAGTAATAACAGAGTACTGAATGTTGACAATGTAACCCAGAGTTAAACTATTGTCTTCTAGAAATGTACATGTACTTGTGATTTTTGTAAGAAAAGTTATCTTTCTCTTCCAGAAGGTGATATAAGTTTGAAAATGGCCAGAAACCAACTGTAATTCTAATTCTTTATTTATATGTAGCTCTTCTCAACCAAAAATGGTTAAAACTCCAAAGCATAAGGAAAAACTAATAGTATTACGGATGTCATAAAACTTCTGTATGCAAATTGGCCTATGGGCGTATACACAGATCTGCAGCATACATTTAACGTCATTACGTGTCCTGTGAACAGCCTATATGCACGAGATAAGTAGCAAAAAAGAAACGGGAAACCTAAAGGCATACATGGCTGGGTCTTTATGGGTCCATACGGGATCATCATTTAGCCTGAAGCCATTAGATTAGGGTTCAAAAATCCCCTGTAGGGTACCTCTACACAGCTGGAGGCTGTCATGAAGGCCTGAAGGCCTGACTCACATAAGGACCATTTTCAGGCTCCAACCTGTAGCAATTGGCTTTTTGTACATCCACACACTATAAGGGATGCTCAAAATACAATAAGAGTCCACGATTGGCTTTATATGAACTCAGTATCATGCCTGCTTATATAATCATATAATATATCCTATAAAATAGGCCTATGTAGTGCTATTATAAAAACATAATATTTTTATGCTTATATATTGGCATCAAATGTTAATATATATACATATATATATATACATATATAAATGTGCATGTATATATATATATTGTTATAATGTCCTGATGGTGCAGCCAAGCATGTAAGTCTTAGTAATACTCATGCATGGCGTCTGGTGCTTGAAAGCAGTCTGTAGTTTGTGTAAGGGTCGCTACATACGGATGTTGCATGAAAGTGCTGAGCAAGATCCTGCAGCTGCATAGATCCTGTTTCTGTGCTTTGCCTTCCTGCACTATCAGACTGAGCCATAGGCCTGTAGGAAGCCTACTGATTAGGCCTATTGATTTGCATCATGACATAGTGATCCTTATTAGTGTATACAGAGATCAATCCCATGATGTATTTACAATAACTACATATATATATTATATTAAAATTAAACTTA
Organism: Allolobophora icterica; assembly: GCA_963556255.1. Lineage (NCBI taxonomy): Eukaryota > Metazoa > Annelida > Clitellata > Crassiclitellata > Lumbricidae > Allolobophora > Allolobophora icterica. The sequence continues at coordinate 43,672,460 of OY744609.1, read as the reverse complement.
GGGTATAAAAATAATAATTATATTAGCACAGATCTTCAATGAATGAATGCAGACTGAAGAGATCCCATGGGATACAATCAAAGCAACATTGTTTTAAAAGGAATAAAAGTCAACCATGTAACCAGAGATCAGTGAGTTTAACCGATGTTGTGTGTAAGATTAACTTTAAGGATAGAATGATTAAGGATAACATAATGAAGAATAAGAAAATGAGTAAGACATAGTCAACATGGATTTACCAGAAATCTGTTACAGTTCTTTGAGGTGGTCTGTGAAGCATAGATGAGGGAAACCATGTGAATGCAGTTTACCTATAGATTCTGCCAAGGCCTTTGACAAAGTACCTCATATAAGTCTGTTCAAAACTTTGCACGGAAGCAGGAATAGAGGAAGGTGCTAACATGGATTCATAGCTGGCTATCAGACAGAAATCAAATGGTGGGCATAGGAGACAATTATTCTAGCTAGACATCAGTGCTCAGAGTAGTACCACAAGGATCAGGCCACACTTAGGCCACTGCTGTTCATAATTTATAATAGTAACATGGATGGGATGGGATTTTATCTAAAATGTCTACCTCCTTCATTGGAATTCTTCCAGATGACTTCTAAATGCCCAGCCCTCCTATCTTTGTCAGTTGTTCACAATCGAACCATTTCAACCCCATCTTTTTCCATCTTATTACTTCAACATTCTGCCATCTAAATTGATCTAATCCCTACAATTTGGAAATAGCTCCATAGCCCTAGCTGCCCACCCCCGCCCCCGGAATAAACTCCCACCACAGTAACAACAATTATCTGATTCATCCTAAGAACTCACAAAAACAGCACCTCTTGCTGTCTCAGGGTCTTTCACTAAAACCAGAGCCCTTTCATCCTGTCCAGTTGATTCTTCTCCTTCCCCTTACTCTCTTGCTGCTCCAATTGTAAACATCATCAACCACAGCCAACTGACTGCCTGTTTGCTTGACCTTATGATCTAGATCTGTCACTGATTCTGAGTAGGGGTCAGCCGGGTAGACATTTTCCACCGAGTACCGAATCCGAGTATTTGGATGTACTATTTGCCGGATCCGGGTACGAACCGAGTACCATTTATTCCATATGCGAAGCATCACATTTTCATACAATGAAAAATTATCGAAATAAATTTCTGGACTTGTAATAACTGACTAATACATTTTGAATTTTATAAATAAATAACCAACGATATGGACTTGACTTCTGTTGTGGACTTCCGGTGTTGGTGTTTTTTGTACTTTTCTTCTTAAAAATGAATCTGCTAGATGTAGCTCAAAGCTGATATTATGAACCTACAAATTCCGGCATGTGAGGCAGACAAGCAACTATTTGTGTGTACAGTATTTGCCGAGGCGAATACTTCCGAATAGTGCTGAGAAAGGGGATATTCGGCCGAGGCAAATGTCCGAGGCGATTTCCGGCTGACCCCTAATTCTGACCTTATCTCCCTATTAATCATGTAAAGAAGCTGGTTCCTGCTACTAAGATTTCTTGAGTTCTGTAGAAATCTCAAGAAACACCTCGAGAAAAATCTGGAACTAGTATTCCTAGTATTTGATAACACTATAAGCGGTGCACTTAGGGGTTACCTAAGTGCAGCTGAACCTAGCAAGCTTATTATTTACGTTAGGATAATTGAATCCTAATGTAAATAATACACTTCCTAGGTTCAGCTGCACTTAGGTAACCCCTAAGTGCGCCGCTTATAGTAGTGCACAAGTAGACTACTAATAGTTCTTACGGCTTTGCATCGTACAAGATATCGGCGACGATCATCGTACCTGTATGTAAAGAAGTCTCAACACTTGTTTTCACGCAGATGACACAAAGTTCTCAGTCGCACCGATATCATACTTTAAAATGTTTCGACTAACGTCAGTGAACTGCAGTACATGAACGGCGCTTAATTAGGTCTCTGTTTCTAATTCTGTCGACGCCTTTTTGGCTACATCCAATAATGATTACTGTGCTACAAACAACACCGGACACAACCTAATGAACACGCTTTATTGTCATCATGCGTTTCAAACACGTGCCTCTTGCAGGATGATTGGCCAGCACCTGCCACTCACACGCCCACAGTATTTAGTCTTTGCCTGCAGAGGCAACTAAGTCGACCTACGAGAGGGCGAATACCATTTAAGAGACCGTTGGCAGTGGAGAAAATAAATTACAGACTGAAATTATGTAAGTAGGCTATCATACACAATTGGGAGAGGCTCTGGAAAGGAGGCAATACAGGTACAAATAATCTTTGATTACAATTCTTGCCAATGAAATTAAAATACACATACAAAGTAGGCTATAGCAATGTATGTTTTCAGTCAAGCGCTTCTTACTCATAATAGTGGAAATCATGCTCATATAGTGTGCTGCTTGCAGTCCTGGCCTAAGGCTAATCATATTCTCAAGATTTCTACAGCGTCCCAAGCTACCATTAGCGCATTCTCGCAACTCGAATGTTGCATACAAAGACGGAAGTAGATTTCATCTGAATACTACTGCTTCTAATTCTTCCCAGAAGTTGATAATTTTGCTCATGCATTCCAATAAGCGACTCTGTGAATGAGAGATCACGCGCTTTTCTGCTGCTCATTCTGGGCGAATTTGGTCATGATTGGCGCCATCTAGGGAATGTTTTCTACTTTTTCCAGTTAATTTTTGTTCGATTCGCAAGAGAAACTCGTTAGTTTAAGGTTTAACAAGTCGCTTTCTCATCGTTGCGTAAACGCGAAAAAGTATTTCGGCCACTTGTACCGTTGTACTATCCCTTAAAATCTGTAGCTGGCAGCCTGGTGGGGCCGTTTGAGAGATCGAAATTCCATATAAGACAGCCATGAACCATCTGGCAAATTAACACAATAGTGGGTGTACATGATTACTAAACAGTATCTGGACCACATTATTCAAGAAGAATTTACGTCCTTGTTTAATCATTTCTAATATTTGATAACGTCATAGATCGATGCGATCTATCGTGCAACAGTGTAATGCGCATCATGAAGCGGCGTAGTGCTCGCCTCCGAGTGTCATGTGATGGTAAGCCAACCGGAAGTGGAGAATTGAGTGACGTCATGGTCACAAGACAGCGGACCAAAGGAGAGTTATAAATTTTGTCAACATCGATTCCATAATTATTTATTTTATCAACGGTAAGTGAGTTAAGAGTAGTGGTATTTGAACTTTGTCATTAATTCCCAGTAGGGAACCCATTGTAGATGGAAGATCATGCGCAAGGAGAGATCACGCTGTCGTTGTTTTGTTTTTAGGGCGTAGTCGATAGTGATAATGTGAAAGACCTATTTTGGCCTCGCGATATTCGCTTCGCGTAGGTGGTCTCTGGATGAAAATATCACAGCTTGGAAGTTTATGACTCGTCGTCATATTACGAAGAGTCATTTTTATAACGTCCAAGGTGTAACTCGTTAAACGTTCGGTGAATAGTTCAACTGCGATTCTGCAGTTAAATTTCATGTGATACAGTCCACTGTGAAGCTTGTGTTCATCATTCGTGCGCCAGGACTACCGATTTAGATAGAGGGTAAATTGTTTTAGTTAGAAGCGAATAGTTTTGTAAGCATTACCAGTTACATTTTGCTATCGGTTGTTACTGTTTGACAGATTATAGGAAGTTGTAGGAGGTTTTACCACTTGAAGCAGAAAAAACGCATCCATGGCATCGTCGAGAAAGAAGACACTACTCAAAGTCATCATACTTGGAGATAGTGGGTAGGCTGTGTTTCAATTACACTCCTGTTTATGAAAATATTAAAAATTCAGTGTTACTACAAGGACAGAATTTAAGGTCTGTCACAAATAGAAAGCTTTTGGATTTTTGCACAGACAAAGCATTTTGGCATTTCAGAGTAAACTGGTTTTTTAAAAGCAATTCATTTTGGTTTTCAAACAAAAAGCAAATTGGTTTTCAAAACCAAATACATTTTATGTTTATTATCAAGATTAAATGTTTTGTTTTTGCAATTACATAGTCTTTGATTTCTCTGTAAAATTAAACATTTTACGTTGTTTTCTGTAGAATCCATTCATGAATTATTAAGTGAAATAAATCGATTGTTGAGGCATAAATGTAAGAAAAACTCATGTACTCTTATTCCAAGTGTACAATTAATGATAATAATAGTTTTCAGAGGTTAACGACATCGTATGGCTGCCAGGGCAATTGACTTGGACCTTATCTTGCCTGGCAGAAGTGTAACCATAATTGAGGAGTACAATTCCAAAACTCACTCAGTCCAATGCTTATCAATATGCTATGAGTGAGTTTTGGAATTATGCTCCTCAATTACTGATGCAAAAGCAGATACAGGGACTAATGTGGTCTGTGTCTTGCACCAAAATGATATGGGCTCTAAAAACAACTGCACCTCCTGGTTGCGCTTGATGTAATCTCATTTCGGGAAATGTTCTTTTTGTCACCTGAAGGAAGTAGAGTGTAGAATTTAACAACCCCAGTAGTATTGAGAATGTACTCTGTTGCCAAGGGAAGAGTTGAAATATCCATATTTCCATTCAATTTAATGAAAATGTTGTAAATTAATCCAGCATCAGTGATTGGATGCACACTATATACTATAGAAGCAACTGCTTTTTGTGATTGTGCCTCAATCTCGTTTCCAGGTACTTTCTTTTTGTCACCTGAAGCAATTAAAATGTAAAGTTAAAGAAAACAGTACTCCCACAGCATTTAAAACATTGCTGTTTTACAGAGAGAAATGTTAGAAAAACATTTCTGTTAAATTTGATGAAAACATAATAAAAAATTTTTTGCATACTGGTTCAGATGTTGGAGACATGGCTTATTGCCAGCAGACTATTCCTCTATAGTCTTTGTTGACCTGCAGGGTAAACATACGTGTTGGATATACCAAAGATCTTTGCATGTTTTCGTAATTTTGTGCGGGTTATGTGCTTATGCAGGGTATGTCGGTGTGCTGTTATACATGGGAAAATATGGACCTGTATATACTGATATATATATTTGGCATCATGTGCCCCAGATCAGATTATCCCCTAATTCATACCTTTGTTAACAATGGTCAAGAAAATAATTATCCTTTGTGCCATATCCCAATGCAGTAGTGACCCAACAAAAGACGTTCTCTTCTGTAATTGCTTAATTTGCTCGCAAGTTGATTGTCTGCATCCATGATGCTCCTTTACACTTTAACGATGAGCTCCCCAGTCGCTTTTAGTACACAAATGACAAAAACTTTATATGCTGTATGCTCTATAAAAACACTTATTAACAATTAACTATTTTAGCACTGTACTGTTTTGTTTTATATGCACACCTTATTTTAGACCCCATTAATCGGTTTAGCCTCTTTCATTAACTGTTCTCTGATTTATTATCACTTGCAATTAATGTCTTTGTAACACTGTTAAGCCCATCGCATCTGTGTCAATTGGAATCTTTCAATAAAGGAATATTTGATGGAGTTATAGTGTTAATGTGAAAGTCCAGATGCAGAGGTGACTGACATGGCTGCTCTGTAAACATGGGTATGTCTGTAAACCTTTACTGTTCTGGTATAATGTTGATCATTGGGTACAAATGGTAGTTGATGTGATACTGATGTCATGCATTTCTAGCATTATTTGATAGCTTGTTTTGATGCAATGTACAATGTTTCTGAATGCTCTTCAGATATCTAAAACAGCCATAAACACTGAACTGCCTGCCATTAGTAATTAAATGTTCAACAGATTTCTAGAGCCAGGGCAGTGTCTCAACCATCAAAACAATCCATTAGACTGCACTCAAAACTGAACTCTAATTCTCGAAAACAAGCAAGTCGTCACAAAGACTGAGGTGTAGGCTTGCATACACTTCACGAGTCTATTCTTAATGATTTATTGATTTATTGTGACAATACATTGTAACTGTTGCAGAAAATGTAATTACATATTGCCACAATCTAGTCAGCTGAACAAACTGGTATCTAAAGTTTATTTCTGATTTGTCATAACTAGTGTTGGCAAGACATCATTGATGAATCAATTTGTCAACAAGAAATTCAGCAACCAGTACAAAGCTACGATCGGAGCCGATTTCCTGACAAAAGAGGTCATGGTGGACAATCGTCTCGTCACCCTTCAGGTGTTGTGTTCAAAGTGTTTTTACTCAGTCTACGCTAAAACTTCGTTATAATGCAGTGCTGTCCTTATGAATTCTGACATAACAAGGTTCAGATATATAATTTAGCTGTAGAACACGATCCTGTTGTTGCACATTCTGTTATGTTGCACTACTTCATCTGGCTGAAGGCTTCACAATTAAGAAATGTATTTTTTCTTTTGCTTTTTTAAAGATGTCACAGTTGTCACCCTATTCTTGGTACCGTCATGGTGCTGACCAGTTATAGCAAGCTACTTGCAGAAACTACACTCACTCATGCTGCTTGTTGTAATAGATTTTTATGGCTTAAAATCAATTATTCATTTTAGCTTGACATTTGGCACTTTAACGACAAGCTTTGCAAAGCATGATGATGTCGCAGTTCTCCATTGCCATGTATCTGTAGTTGCATGTTGGGGCTTTGCATGGGTTGATTCTTCTTGGTTGAGCAGTCTTCGTACTATCTATGTATAAGATTTATATAGCCTACTGACAGTGCTTTGGTGTGGATGAATGCATGTAGCATTTGATTTGTTAGAGGTACTTCTTTTTCCATCTGACTAATAGCCATGAGTGCTTCTGAGAGATTTTAAGAGGTGCTACATAAATGTTGTGTTACAGCATCTGTGTGACATGTAATAAAATTTGCGTTAAGTTGCAATTTTATTTTGGGTTCCGAATTTCTTTGTTGTTCATAAAGGAAGATTCTGAGAACTCTTGAATTTAACAAATTAGATAAAGTAAGTAAGTAAGTATATTCTTTAATATAACCAGTTGCCAAGCAGCACTCTGGTGAACATGCATCAGCATACATACATCATGATAAATTAATACGTAAATAACATTCTGACTATAAATGTTTTCTTCATTTGATTGTCTGCTTTTGGCAGCACCCGGTCATGGCGTATGGGGCGCAGGCTATAAACCACTGGCTTAACTGGGGGGAGCAACCCATGAAGGACATGTCCCGGTTCTTCGAGAACCGCCGAAAACAGACGGGTATCGGCCAGACGGCACATGTCTTTGATCTTTGGGCAATCACCAGGGAGGTACCTCTGTCGGATTAGCCTATTTATAACTGCCTGGAGCCTTCCTTTTTCTTGTTGTCCAGCATATCTCCACCATGCCGGGGCGGCATACAGCAGACGTGACAGCGTAGTAGCTCGCACCACGTCATACAGCCTGGGACCAGCAAGACCATGGGCAGTAAGCATGTGGAAGGCATACAAGGACTGCCTGGTATACCCCGTGATCGATCGAGTCAGTCGATCGAAACTCGGCCAAGTCGAGTCGGTCGAAAAATCTTCGACTCGATCGACTTCCAAGTCGAGTCGATCATATGTTTTGACAAGTCGAGTCGATCGTTGTTTCCTTGACTCGACTCGACTGTGAATTATTTTCTTATTATTTTTTTGCTGCTGCTACACAAAATGTCCCACATGATGTGATGACGTAATGTTTTGTAAACGCACAACTACCGTATTAACCTGATTTGAAGTTCAGCGCAAACTATGAGTCTCTTGGTGATTTCGCATAGTGGAAGCTGCAGATACTTTTTTAACAGTTTTGCGGTGAAAATGGAAAGATTAAGATGCGTTAAAAATGCGCTAGTTTCAGGAAATTTCAGCTCTGTAGTCAGCATGATGCAAAAAATAGTTTTTTTTACAACATGGTAGTCAGTAACGACGATCTCAAAACGTTCGAATGTCTGTATGTTAGGACGGGACTGAATGCTTCGACTTTGGCCAAGAGCAGTGACTCGGAAAGTGTTTAATAGTTGCGTGAGCTAACCTCAGGCAAAGTACAGACCTAAGATGGATAGAATTATACATTATATCCTATATAACCAATACGAATATTTTGTCATTTTTGCAATCAGTGGAAGAGTTTATTATACTAGGCCTACATATTCATGAAGTGAAACGCGTCTATAACACAATAAGTCAATAACTACTTTAGCAAGCATCAAATACAAGCTCCAGCCAAAAGTTGTGTGAGCTTGCTTGTGCCTCGGCGCTACAGAGCCAAAACTTGTGTGAGAATTGGCACCTTTGGCGCCATGGTTCCCGGGCCCGTTGGTCAAGAGATACAGTCCAAGTCGACAAAGTCGACCAAGTCGATTGCTTATTTGCCAAGTCGATCGAGTCGACGAGAGGTCGACAAAGTCGATCAAGTCGATCGTCAGCCGAGCCTAGTCGATCGTAGCAGTTCGACTCGATCGATCACGGGGTATACTGCCTGGCCCCACAGCATATTCTATCGATATGCTCATCGAGGGTGTCAGACATAATTACTTCAAGAACCCTCAAGCTCTTGACTCTGGTTAAGCCTGGCGTCTCAGTTGGTTCATCCCCCCGCCCCGCACGCCCCCGGGCCACCCTGACAATCATCTCATAGGTCTTATTGCAGTTTATCTTTAGGTTACATACACTCGCCCATTTTGTTACATGATCCAGTTCTGCGATAGTGGCACTATTTGAGGATGGGATCAACAAGTAGCTATCATCCGCATATTTTAGTAACCTATTTCCTGAATGGCAAGGCCTAAGCTTGGAGATTGTTATAGTAAAGTTGTTTGGTCCTAACCCCGAACCCTGCACTTTACTAGAGTTTATGTAAATAGTGGTGGAGATGTCCCCATTGATTTTAGTTACATGGCTCCGGTCAGCTAGAAAGGCGATAATCCAATTGTAGATGTTGTCTGGTATTGGCATCTCGGCCAGTTGCTCCGCCAGGTAACCGTGCCGTACCGTATCGAATGCCTTGGTAAAATCCAGCGAAATGAGGTGTACGTACTGACCCTCACTCAGAAGTTCTGTAAGATTGGAAGTTAGCGCCGCAAGGGCAGCCGTAGTGGATCCAGTGGGACGAAATGCAAACTGGTCCTCAAAGTCCCGATTTAGCTGGGGGTCAAGCAGGATTGGGTGGAAGAACCGACGCACGATGTATTTTTCCAATAATCGACATAAAATAGACGTCACCGAGATTGGACGGAAGTCAGCGGCCTCTTGAAGATGTTTTACCTTTGGCACGGGAGTGATCACGCTGGTCTTCCACTGCGGAGGGACGTACGAGGAAAGGATCGAAATGTTAAAGAGGTGCGCCTCCGGCTCAGCTATCATTGGAGCGACCTGCTGAAGGAACCACGATGGTAGGCCGTCAGGCCACTCAGCGGTGTTCCCCATTGACTCCAGTAGCTTAAAAGTTGTGGCTATATCTATCACCGTCTCAGTCCAATCCGTAGCAGTAGCCTTGAAATGAGGAGGAATATACTGCTTATCCCAGGATATTTTGCCGAAGTGCTGGTTTAACGAGGATGCAGTGACTCCGCTCATCAGCGCCCGGGCCTCACACCGGACGTCTCCTCTCAATCGATTCACCTCGGTCCACAGATTCCGCGATCCCCGCTCAAGCCCTGATAATCATCAGTTTGTGGTACAAGCCATTTAGGGGCAGTGGGTGTTGGTGAATGATCTCTTTGGTCATTTGTGAAGTCCAAAAAGCAAGAGATTTAATAATAATGATTGAAGCAGAATTAAAATTACATAACAAGATTGAAGTAGAATAAAATAGCGTTTGCTTTAAAATCATTTTTAGATTTGGGATACTGCTGGTCAAGAGCGGTTTCAGAGCCTAGGAGTCGCGTTCTACCGAGGAGCAGACTGCTGTGTTCTTGTCTACGATGTGACCATTCCAAACACATTCAAGACCCTGGACAGCTGGAGAGATGAGTTCCTTATCCAGGCCAGTCCCCGTGACCCAGAACACTTTCCTTTTGTCGTCATTGGTAACAAAATCGACCTGGAAAACAGAGCAGTAAGTTTCACAATTGATGTTCACCCCGTGGAATTGCCCCATTTGGCATGACTGGTTTGTTTAAGTTGCGTCTGTGTCAGCTTAGTGTACATGAATAAAGAATTTGATTGATTAATTGATTGATTTTAGAGTTAACTTTTTGAGATATCTTCTTTAAATCCACTGTCTTACTACCATTTAGTGTCAGTTGCATTCTATTGCTCCATTCATTATTTTTATCAGAATGAATGCAGTTCTGTCATGTGCCAATAAGCTTGTCTTGCACACATATAATTTATTACCACATAATTCTATCATAAATCTTTCTCACTGATATTTCAAGTCCATGTTTATTATGTGACTGGGACTGTAGACTATCTTGGCCAAAGCACTAAGTAGATATTTGACTTGGATACCCTGGATGACCTGGACATAGATGACCTGGATATTTGACATGATGGATAACCTGGATATTTGACATGATTGAAAAGGAATCATTAGGCTGAAAACATGCATGAAAACTGGAATATAATGACCAAAGACATTTTCTGTTGTGTGGCCAGACAACAGTTTGCTAAATAATTCAATTATGCAAATGACACGCCCAGTAGGATATGAATGTTTATTGGTTATCCTTGTGTGAGCAGAAGAATTATGTGTCATGTGAAATTAACTGACATATGCTATGCCATGTGATCTGTACATACAGTCATTATATTTTTTGTTCAATTACTATTGTGTTCATGAGCCAAAGAATCATGCAATTTAAGAATGGCATGTCTGGTGGCTGTTATTGATACTGGCCATGTTAACTGTGATATTTGAATCCTTTACATTGCAGTAATAAAAAACTTACTTTTACACTAGTTTTTCATACTGTAATACTCGGAGAGCCTGTAAATTGGTATATGAAACGGGTTTTAAATTTTATTTGTGACAGACTGATCTTGAGTGTTTTTTTTTCACTAGAGGTTGGCTGCACACCATTTCTGATTTTTGTATCCAGTTTTGAGCCTTCCATAGCAAATATGGTATGTGTGCATTTATGCACTGCCAGTTTGCCTGTGATTCCACATAACTCTTGTGGCCTCATGTCCCCCAAAGCTGTTTTTAGTTTTACATGCTGCATTAGTTAATGCAGAATACACAGACTGCTGTGCTGTGCTAAATCTGGAAATAGGAAGTACATTTAGTTAAATCATTTAGTTAAATCATATGAATGTGTAAGGCATTTTTTCTTTTCCTTTTTATCACTTTTTGGATAAACTTATCACGGTTAGTCACACTACATATGTTTAGATATTTGTAATTAATCTTACTTCTTAGTGGCAGAGTTAAGCAGTCGTACTTTTTTGAGGAAAAGCTACTGTAGATAAATAACATATTGGTGATTTGCAAGTCAGAATTTCTTAAAATCTTGGTATTGAAGAGTCAATTCTATGAGGTTGGGTAAAATATGAAATAGAGCTGTGCGGAAGTGGGATTGGAGATTGGAGTGAAAATGTGTAGACCATTTTGTGGGGCGCCGTAACAAAACGGCGCAGGACAAAACGGCGCAGACATAACGGCGCAGACAAAACGGCGCAGACAGAACGGCGCAATTCAAAGTACCCCGACAAAACGGCGCAGACAATACGGCGCAGTACAAAGACTATGATACCCGTCTAGTGATTGTTTGCTTATTGGCGATCAAAAAGTGCCGTTCATCCCGCTTTTAGTTTAATTTACATTTTAATCGTTCTTCCCGCTTCTCATTTTAGATATATTTAGCTATATTTTAATCGTTCATTCCACTTCTAGTTTAATTTACATTTTAATCGTTCATCCCGCTTCTAGTTTAATTACATTTTAATCGTTCATCCCGCTTCTAGTTTCATTTATAGTTTAATCGTTCTTCCCGCTTCTAGTTAAATTTACATTTTAATCGTTCATCCAGCTTCTAGTTTAATTTATATTTAATAGTTCTTCCCGCTTCTAGTTAAATTTACATTTTAATCGTTCATCCCTCCTCTAGTTTAATTTACATTTTAATAGTTCATCCCACTTCTAGTTTAATTTATATTTTAATCGTTCTTCCCGCTTCTTGTATAATTTACACCTGTTCTGGTACCTTTAGCGGACTATTGGGAAGATACTTATATCGGCAGGCAAAGAAGGGGTAGACGCGCACATTTTATGACAACGTATGAGCTACGAACTAAAAAACTTGATGAAGTTGCACAGTTATTTCTAGTATATATTTTAGTATATATTAAACTACTATAAACTATTGTTGTTTAGTTCAGTTTTGCGCCGTTTTGTCTGCGCCGTTTTGTACTGCGCCGTTTTGTTGCCGCGCCGTTATGTCTGCGCCGTTTTGTCCTGCGCCGTTTTGTCGGCGCACCATTTTGTGGAGACGTGGATTATTCAAGAGGGAGCTAATTGCTGCTGCTGCCGTCTGCGGAAAGCTAATGCAATAATGATGATAATTTGTAGGCGTTGTAACACAGGGCACCTAAATGACTGAGTCGATGTTATATGGGTGTATCAAATGTACAGAAATTTAAAACTTACATTACTTTATAAGGAAAAGTAGAGCTAAGTGCCGGAAACAGAAGAAAATATATTATTTAAAACCTTCGTCTGAACTAAATGAACATAACATAAAACATAAAATGAATTAAAAGTGTAATTCTTAGGATATGAACCCTGTGAACTCTATCTACTGGTTGTTGTATTGGCTGTGCTAATAATTTAAAAAGTCAATTGTGTACATTATTAAATAATGAAATAACACTTATTTCATGGCTGAATTTAAATTTATCGTTAACTTTATGTCGTAAAGTTATCACTTTTAATATTATGCTTTTTTTTCAAAATTAAATCACAAACTACATGTAAAATATTTTTTTTTACGTTGAATGAAACTATACAGAGAGTTTTATTGGAGAATATTTTACGTTACTTCAGCATTGTCCAGTTTTGCTGACAGGCCTGGTTTACGCATGGTTTAGGTGGATTTGTCCCTCACTAAATTTGCATTAATGGGTCCACCGGTCCAACCTATAAAAGTAGTAAAAATCATCTGTCACATTACAAAATGCCAAGTCGGGCAGGGTCCAGAATGTTGGGATTCGTCCATGGCCGGCTCAATGTTCGAAGTATTGATCGCCTTTATGTTCCACTAGGGTCACAGGACATGCTTTATTTTAGCTTATGTTACGAGTGACCTGATGCTTTTGTGTTCAGGTGACAACAAAGCGGGCACAGCAGTGGTGTGAGGCCAAGAACCATGCACCGTACTTTGAGACAAGTGCAAAGGATGCGATCAACGTCGAACAGGCGTTCCAAACAGTCGCCAAGAATGCACTCGCGCAGGAATCGGACGTGGATATGTACAATGAGTTCCCGGACCAAATCAGACTGTCGAACGAACCAGCCGCCTCGAACAGCGGCTGCTCATGCTAACCGGCTGTCTAGAAGGAATTAAACAAACATAACACCAATCTGACACAATAATATGTGACAATGCTATTTTCTAGAAGTCAGTGATAATGAACGACAGGCCTGGTAGTTACATGCACAACTGCATGTATGTGTTATGCATGTATATATATAAATATATTATTTATCTATGTATATGTTATACGAAGTATGTACCATATACATATGTAATGTATATAAATATATATAAAGTACATACAGTATTTGTATACCTTGGCATACATGTCTGTGCTATATTTACACGTCAGCTGTACAAGTGGGTCGTGCGTGCGTGCGTGCGTGTGGCTAATGTGCATTTGCTGAAGGGTCATTACTTGTGGTATAGTTTAAGATACAAGATACATGCAAGTCTGATATATATTTACATGTGTGTGCCTATGTATCTAAATATGGGAAATGTCACAAGTGTAAGGTATATATTCATTATATGAAGTCTAATAAATATCTATTAGATATAATATATACACTAATGTGGATTTATTGTATATAGACATAATTAATTTTAGCTAATAGTTTATTTTTTGCATTCCCAAGTTATGTCTGCACTGGCACCCTGTTCTAGTGCAACAGCAATTGTACCACTTAATGAGTTCAAGATGGGATTTATGTAGAGAAAGCCGTATACATTCTTGTTAGTTTTTAGGGAACCCCTATGGGAATAATTGGGGATGGTATCACTGGAGGTAACAGTATGAACATCCATTAGCATTACTGATAGATGTGCATTACTCTTGATTACTTTCATGCTTGTAGTTTTCACTAAGAAACTGTATCCTGGTTGATTGGGTGGGAAAAATAGTTCTTCATAGAACAGTTGGCAGCTGTGTATCTCTAGGGATAGGCAGACAGACATAGACAGGAAGAGAGATGAATTGTTCGACGATGAGGATCCCGAGGAGAAAGATCTAGCTGGAGTGATCTCGTAGTTCTGGCTGTTGTGGCCAATTTCTTGCTTTGTACATTTGTCTTTGGATTCTTCTGATTGTCCATCATGATGTCTGCTGCTGTATTGTGATGTTTAACATCACAGATAACTCTAACAATGCTGTGCATGTTGTAACTTACCATATATAATAACTGGTACATATTGCCTTTGAAAGATTCTCAAAGACAATGCACGGAGTCCGTAATCACGTACGTGTTGCTAGTATTCTGTTATATGATTCCAATTCAAATGTTTTAACATAGGTATTGAGCAAGTTAAGCTATTCTATAAAGTTGAACATAACAGGCTACATGTATGTACATGTATGTCTTTCGATGCATAAATAAAAGGTTTTACGCTGGTAAAATGAGCTTTTGTCTCTGCATTGAGGCAAACTATCAGAGAAATTTTAAGCTGTGACTGATTAATTCTGGGATATTGCAACTCTGGCAGTGTTACAGTTTTTTTTTTATAAAAATGACTATATCCATAATGTTGTTGTGTTTGTGATTGATGCAAAAGACACGTTACATAATATCAAAGATAGCTTAGGCTGACATGCAGTTAAGGCAGGGTGTTCAAAAAACCTGCTTTATAAAACAAAATATGTAGGTGATACATTTATTTAGGTTTTAATATGTACCTACAAGAGTTCAGCTCCATGCAGTACAGTGTGTTTGCTTCCATGCTGACAGTCGGACAGCATAGGTTATAGATTATAATGCACTTTGATTTCTGATACATCACCTACATGTATAAAGGAAAGTTGTGCAGTTGTTGGATTGCCGTAGTTGTGTTTTTGAATCAGTCTGTTTTTCATTTTAAGTCCACAATTCTTAGTGACAACTGTTGTTGAAGGAGTGAGTGATTAATTGACCCCACATGCAACTTGGGTGACAACTCAGAAATCCTTTGTCCCAGATATTCTATTAGTCCCAGTCGTATAAAAAGTTAACACGTTTTAATTCCACCTCAACAGTTTCATCTACTGGAAATGCTCATGCAGTATGGGGTCATCCATAAAGGACATCCGCAATGAGGGGGAGGAGGGGTCATCGAAATGTGGACAAATGCGGACAGGGGAGGGAGGGTTATGACCTGTGCGGACGTCCGCATCTACAATTTTAAATTTGATAGTTTTTTAAACACCACCTTATTTCAACCTTCACTGAAAGACGAAAAGTTTAGCGAAGTGATTGCCTAAAACCTCATGCATGGTATAACCTTTACTGCGACTTTAAAGAGGCTTTTATAATTACTGCACATCCTGCGATATGAAACCTGAACTGTCACTTAAACATGCACAGGAACTGTGGAATAATTGTAGAAATAATGACGACGACATTAAAAATTGGCTTAGGGGTGCGTGTGTCCGCAAGGGTGAGGGAGGGAGGGTAAGTTCAAATGCG
>OY744609.1:43579154-43651485 GCA_963556255.1 Allolobophora icterica | reverse complement strand
GGGTCCGGAAATGCGCCGGGCCCCTGGGCATTTTCCCCCTCTCGGTGGGCCTGGACATGGTTGACCATGAGATCCTGCTTCAGCGACTGGAACTGTCCTGTGGCCTCTTTGGTTTAAATCATACATACCTACATACATATATGGATGCATGTATGTATGTTTGTATGCTCTCATGTTGGTTGTCCTTGGTGAAACCAGGACTCTGCAGTGGGCAGAAGTTTGGAGATAACAATTCAATTACGACTAGACAAGTGCATCAACTTTAAGCCCAATTTACGTCTCGTGCCAATTTCTGCTGCTTGAGGGTTTCTCAGATTTGTGCAGAAATGCTAATCTGGTTTGTAATTATTTTGTAATTTAAGATTTGTACTGATTCAGAGTTTTGAGAGGATGAACGGAACTATTAAGAAGCGAGACGGAATGATTCGACAGTTCTCTAACGACATCACCGAAATGCTCAAACAGAAAAACAAAGCCATCCAGGTAATTTCAATTCAATTTCAGAACTTCGAAAGCGCCAGAATTATATTAAATTTGTGAATATCGCATCAGGTAGGCCCCAAGAGTAGCCGATACGATTTTCACTTGAATCTTTTGAAGCACGGGCGTCCGCAGGAATTTTTGTAGAGGGAGCAAAGCTTTAAATTGTTGGCACGGGGACTAAACAAAAGGACGTTTTTGCATAGCTATTCAAGAACATAGAAAACTTGACAACTTTAAAAATAAATAGTGGTCAAGGACTTGCCTAAATAATTTTAACGTTAAAAATAAATAATGGTCAAGGACTTGCCTAAATAATTGTTTTTTTCGCATTGAAAGTCGCGCTGAGACTGTTAATTGTAATAGGCCCTAATGATAATAATCAAAAGATTTTATTTTTGTAAAATATGCGCAAACCCCTTTCTCCCCCCCCCCCGGCGGACGTCCATGTTCCTGTCTGTTCAAGATTTGCATGAAAATTGCATCTGGTCCCAAAAAAAACCCAGGCCTATGTTTTACCCGTTCTGTGCATTAGTCTTTTGGTAGATCGCATTACACACTTCTAGAGGTATTTCTCTACTGATTAAATGATTAGTTTACCATCGTTTAGCGAGAACCAGAATGGCTCACAGCAGGTCAGATAGCAGGTGGCGGGCCATTTTGGTTGTTTTTCAAATCCAGCGACAGTAGCATTTTACACGAATTGTCTATTTTGTAAAGATTTTATGTAAACGTTTCTCTAGCTTTGTTAAAAGGCTCCTTTCTCCTTGCTTATAATTACGCTGGTAGGTTGGGACACATAGGCAGCCAATAACACTAACGATTAGTAGAAGAATAGTTGCATCAGCTGTACTCAAGAGCATTTGTGTCGTCTTCAATCAATCAATCGTAGCGTGTTGAGTTTGATAGGTGTGGGTAGAAGTGACAAAAAGCTAACGTTAGAATCTGTTTGTATAATTAGATGGTGTTAGAATTTTCTGAGGCAAAAAGTGGCTTCGATGAGACTACTTTGCGGCAAAGAAGCCTTCTGCTGGGCTGCGGAAGAGCGCGTTATTTTTGGTTGATTGAAAAGCAGACCAGTCAGACTGCGTTTCCTCCCTCCTCTTGGTCCAGTTAAGGTCCAAGAGGAACGATCCTCGCTGAGCACTGCCTTGTGGACCGAAAGCTATCCTCGGCAGTGTCTGTCTCACGCTCAGGAGAAAACGTTCTGTCACATCATCCTGGTGTGCGGTCCAGTAATCAGTTTTACCTGACGTCCTGGCGATACATACTATAGAAATGATCCCTAAAAGTATGATCTTAATTTTATGTGCCGCCAAAAATTCTATACTTGACGTGGCTAACACGTTTATAAAGGTGTTTAGCTCAACATCACACACGTGACATATAGGGCTTAACATAAGACAGGAAAAAGTAAAATTGGCCCGAATTTGACGAAGAAATGAAAGTATTCGATTATCGTTTGCAATACTCTCGGTTTTATAAAATTCTTCTTTCCGATGACATTGTAGCGTCTCTAAGTTATGTACAGCGTAGCTTACATTTGAAACTGAACACCGTGTTTGGCCGCTATCGACGAAGACATTCATTCACCAGATGCCGCCTGCAAGACTATACATCGTTCGCTGGCTAGACTGAATTCCTGTGGCGCCAACATCATTTTAATCGCTTCGACTGTCTCTTAGTTCAGTGGTGTACGTTGCTTTTAACTTGTTGTAATAAAGACTTCGGACAAGAGACAAGGTCTTGCAGCATTACGTTTTCCATATGATGAACCGTCTACAGAGCAAAGCATCGACCCATCTTTATGCTTCCGTACTATTCTGCAATCCACTTTGAACTGTATAATTGCATAACAGATAGACAGGGACGTATCTAGCGTTGGGCTTGGGGGGCTTAAGCCCCCCCAAACGAAGTTGAAGCCCCCCCAAACAAGTCAAGCCGTTGTATGCTTACGGCTAAAATTCGTATGAACACTGTATAAATGTTGCCATGTTCAAGGCTTAAGCCCCCCCAAACGAAAAAGGCTAGTTACGTGCCTGCAGATAGACAGCTAGCAACACTGACGAGTGACGACTAGTAGAAGAATTGCATCAGCTATCGAACGTGAAGAGCGTTTGTGTGAAATTGTGTCGTCTTCAATCAATCGTTGCATATATATATATATATATATATATATATATATATATATATATATATATATATATATATATATATATATATATATATATATATATATATATATATATATATATATATATATATATATATATATATATATATATATATATATATATATATATATATATATATATATATATATATATATATATATATATGGTACATGGTACATGAACAAGACTAAGTGACAAAATAAATTAAAGACTAGCTCGAGAGCCATAATCCACTGAAATTGGTAACAGGTTCGTGTTAGGCGACTATTTAAGGGCAAGGTACAGAACTCTAGGAATAAAGTTAGAGTCGTCCTTGGGAGGGAGAGCAAACTCATGCGGTAGAACAAACTCATGACTTAGACTAAACATGAGATACAGTGGCGTAGCCAGGTTTTAACACCAGGGGGAGCGAGCACCAAAAAAGGCCCAACTTACCAAAATAATTAATTTCAATTAATTGCATTCGTTATGATTATACATATTTATTTTTTTATTTTAAATAGAAACACCGAATCACCCAAAAGGTGGTAAAAGCCATATGTAGTAAATGAGCAATAGTAGGCCTATAGTATACTATAAACATAACAGACTACAGTTAAAACACAAACCAATTAAAACAGCCTAATTTGTCAAGGCTTCGTTTTAGAAAAGTTTTCAATTAGGTTTCCTTCTCTATAATCCACTTCAATAAGGAATTGTCTTTCGATCGTAATCAACGCTTAACCAGACAATCTGTCCTCGCCCATTGTAGAACGTGTCTACGATTTTATGAGTTTGAGTCGGCTGAAAGATCGTTCCGCACCAGCGCTGTTTATTGGCAAGGTCGAAAAAAATGCGGTACAATGTGGACAGGCTATAGGATAAATGGAACACGTGTCATTGGCGATCTGAATTTTAGTAGCCTAGCCTACATTATTCATGGTCATTTCTTCGACACTGGAATTTTCCTTATTAATAGTACTGATAATTTCCTTGTACATGTCTTTAAATGAAAGAAACTTGCACAATTTCACTTCGACTTTAGATGACGTCCGAGTACATGTCTGCCAAAGATTCTAATTTAAATTGGTCACATTATAGGCATTCACATTGCTAAAATGCTTTGGATCTAAACAACTAACTTTGTAAATGTTCAAATCTTTTAATTCTGCTATATATGACACAATCTAGTGACGCTATGTAGGTTTCAAGCACGATTTTTTTTCTTGGAATCAGTCTAAATCAGATATTCCATCATCCACTGACATATCCTCATGGAATCTCTTTCTTTTCCGAGCTCTATGATGCTTATAGTCAGTATAGTAAACCACATTTTTGAGCCAGCTCAGTTTGTTTCATTCTCAATCCGTTGAGACTCAAATTCATTTCACCTGTTTTTCGTATCGTTTTGAAATAGTTGTATCAAATGAGAATCTGTTACCAGATCAATGCTACTTCTTTGTAAAATAATATATGAATACACTGAAAACCTTCTCTGGCACTTTTTACAAGAACATTAAAAGAACTAAGAATTCGAACGTATCAAGTGTTAAAAGAATACCCTTTGCCTCAACCAACTGTTTAGAGGTGTAGTTTTTAATCTTACCCACCATCCACAATTCTTTGCAGGGCAAATATTAGCTATAGTGCTAGTAAATTCTGCAAGAGTGCTTCTCCTTATGATTTCCAGGATGCCTATCTGGTATAACAAAGTGTTTATAGACTGAACGCGAAAGATTCCATACGAATGCATTATTCTTCTTGTAATATTGAAAGACGAGGAAAACTGCAGTTCAGTTTCCAATTCACAATTCCTACTTGATTTTCAATTAGTTTAATGTTTTATTTTGTTATAAAAGCAGACGAATGAGACGCTGAGACGGTGCTAAGATAAATAAAGTAAATAAACTTCCGGTTGTAAACTTTTTCTGTGAAACAGTACCGTAAGTAAATTAAACTGTGAAAAAGGCCCCACATTTTGGAAAATGGTCTTAGGGGGAGCGGTCGCTCCCCCTGCTCCCCTCCTAGCTACGCCTCTGATGAGATAATATCAGGCGCTTGTGTCAATTACACAATTTAGAAGTAAACGGGAAAAGGTAAGGAAGTCTGCTCTTTTACGTTGCTTGACTTGCTAACCAATTTCTGCTGTCGATTGATGATGATGACGACTACGACGATGTGATGGTATTGCAGAGGCTGGTGGATGTTGCCGAGGCGTCTAATGCAGCTCACAAATTCAATGAATCGCTCCAGGTAAACGGATAGTTGGTCTTCCTCGTCGTCTTTGTCATCATCATCATCATCATCATCATCATCATCATCATCATCATCATCATCATCATCATCATCATCATCATCATCATCATCATCATCATCACCACCATCATCATCATCATCATCATCATCATCATCATCATCATCATCATCATCATCATCATCATCATCATCATCATCATCATCATCATCATCACCCGTGTCATTGTGTGGTAGCCTACGTTTGGCTTGTTAGCGCATGGTAGCCAAATGGATAAAGCGCTCTGCCTGTGGAGAGGAGGGTACGGAGTTTGAGCCTCCATTTAGGCGGTCAATGTGTAAGGAATACCGTAATTCGCTTGTTATTGACTAACTCGATGAAGCTTCAACTTTAAGTGGTTCAGACCCAACAATAAAACCCCAAAGTATAAACATACGTCTCCAGTCCTACAATCGTTATACTGACTACCCACGAAAAAGAGAATTTTCAAGAGTGGGCTAATTGCCAATAAGTGTGTGTATCTTAGCCAAACTTATTTCTTCGTCTCATGCCGACACCCAAGACTAAAATCCCATCTTTTCCTATAGACTCATTTCCTTCGCAGACTGCTTTCCTGCCTTCTTGGAGTTTTCTTTTTAGTTTTCCACCGAACTTACCCTTGAATTTGGTAAGAACAACGACTTCACTTGGTGGTGACCATCGACTGACGCCTTGAACATTGTAACATTGGCGCTATAGAAGTCCTTTGCTTAAAATACACACTTCCCTTGCATGATGATTATTTAGACCCACACTGAGTCCATATTCCTATATTCATCCAAAATTGGACTTTAGGGGTTCTAATCAATTGTTTATGGACATCAAATTTTATTTTATTTCATTTCATCGTCATTTACTGATCTCAGTTCAAGAATGATACATATTACAAGATTAGTAGAACTGTCCGGGATACAAGACGCTTACCCAAAAGGAACAGAAGTTCCGCTTAATTGTTGTTACCTATTAACTATAAGCAATGAAATGACAACTTGACATAGCCAACGAATAGCCCTTTTGATTAATAAATGTATAGGCCTATGGGCATCTAATAGGTATACGGTGGACTTGACCATCAGTCTCCACCACTAGCATAAATCAGGGTAACTAGCTATAGGCGCAACGAACGTGGCTGCTGGGCGATTAGTTCTCTCCATCGTTGAAATGAAGTCTTTTTTTCTATATGCGAGTTTTTCCACCGTCTTAAGTGTCACTGATTTTCAGCTGGATTATCCTAGAGCTAAACACCTGGAGCCGGATTTTCTTCTGACGCCAAACAGAAGACTCAACAACGCCCCTGTCAACACATCATTCAGCACAGTTCACATTCCAACAGATCTCTACGACCAATGTAGGCCAACCTACAGTCTCTAAATCGATCAACCCGTCAATTTTTTAATCAGGGACTGAATGATGAACAAACGATGAATGAACGAATGATTTGAATTAATTATCATTTCGTTGATTTTTCTTTTTCTCAACCTTAGGCTACTTTAGTTAACCTCATTATAAGGCCCAACTGTATACGAACGATGTAGCCTAATGCGTTATTCTCACGGGTCGATGGAATGAATGGATGTTTGCGAGTTGCATAATGCGTCAGTGTAAAGTAGTGTAACGAGGCAGCATTTATGTAGCGCCTTTATAAAGAGTAGTTCAGAGTGGGTCTTTAATTGTCGTTACGCATGTCACCCGCATGTACAGCCGCAGAGATTCTAAATGGCGTCGCCTGGTCCAATGCTCTCGACGAAGTCCTCCGGTTCAACTACGAATCCGATCCAACCATCGGATGGCAGTACTTCAGCAGCTCTATCGGCTTCTTCCGCATCTTTCCAGGTGAGCAGTTGATACGTTGAAAGACGATAGCACATTACCGAGGGCATTGTTAATGAAACTGTTCTTAACTGGTTCAAGCTAATGGGGTAATTTGTATGAAAAGATAATTTATGTATTAATCTTAATCGTAATCTTAATCTCCAAGCTTCTAAAGCGCCACTCGAAGGTCAAGCGCAGGGCACCAGCCTATTCTATAGCGCTGCGTCAAATCAGAGGGGTTTTCTATAGAGTAGTCCAGAGGAGGTCAGAATAATAACTGGAACTCCGAGCAGCAAGTCTGATCGACAATCTACCTAAGCCATCGACTACTGTACTTAGCCTAAGTTGTCGACATGATGTCGCTTGTTGATTGAAATCATAATTTGGATGAAACTCCGGTGTCGCTTGAAAGAGGAAAGAGTCTAAAGTGAGCGAAAATTGAACAGTTGATCATTAACGAAGTACTTTTCGGTGAAGCTGCCTGTCGCAGCTTTGTGTGGACTGTGGCACTGAGAAATTTCGCAAATGTCCAGATAACGAAACAGTTTCGATCAGTGACACGTGGGTATCATCCACTGATGACCACTCATCATCATCATCAATCACCATGAGCATGCTCGTAGGCGTTCTTTGTTGACATTGGAATTCAGACAGTGGTGTTTTTACGACCCGGGAGATGCCTATAATCTCCTCAGGTCAACCCTCCTCCTTTATCCGGGCTTGGGACCGGCACGAAGAGTTTCCCCTTCGTGGCGGAGATGACCACTAGGAACATTAATCATTTAAAAAATTAGCCAGAAAGAACCAGACAGCTTGTGACGTAACGGATAATTAACGTTACAGTCAGTATACGGTCGCTCCAGTCTCACTAGTAAACCACATCCCAGCGTGGACTACAACTAATCCTACAATCATACTACTGATCATTAACTTCCGTTGAGGCGTTGAGTCGTTATATGATCAAATGGTCATACTGTGTCGCATCATTTTTCACGGTGTTACCTTATTACTCTGTGTTTCAATGGTATGTAGGCTATAAGTTGTCATTGCTTGCACGTGTGATGACCTATTGTAGGCATCGCTTGGTCCATTCCTCCAGACACCAATGGAGTTGACTTCTTTGATGCTAGGACGAGAGCATGGTCAGTCTTATTTATGCGATAACTAATTTCCCAATTTGTTCAATTTTATTAAACACGTGTAATTTTATTATTTTGTAGGATTTTGATTAAACGTAAATCATTTTATTCTTTTCTTTATTCTTCTCCACAAAATAATTAACAGTAAACTAGTGATACCGTATTTAGCAAATTAGGCTAATTAACGTAACTGATTTTGTAAATCTATCGAGTGGATTGTTTCATGGCGAATGAGACACAAAACATTGAATTATGAAATGAATTGTATAGGCCCTATATAATATATACATGTATTAATGAATACAATTGAACGAATAGGCCTACTTGCTTTGACCCATTGACCTCTGGTCATCTGTGCAGGTACATCGAGGCGGCTACGTCTCCGAAGGATGTCGTTGTGTTGGTGGACAGCAGTGGAAGCATGACTGGTCAGCGCATGGCCATCGCTCGACGGACCGTCCGCGCCGTCATCGACACGCTCTGTGACGACGACTTCTTCAACGTCATTGCGGTCTGTAGCATCACCGTGCATATATATATATATATATATATATATATATATATATATATATATATATATATATATATACACGTATGCGTGAGGGCGCTTAATATAGCGCCTATAAAGTACCTTACTAACGCGCTGCACACATGGCTATCTATAACAGATCTAAACAAGACGAGGTAGGCTACATGTATGCTGAACGGAGTTGTCCGTAAAATATCCAAAGCACAGTGAACCTTGTCGACAAGAATATGACCAAGAGAAATCCAGCTGAGGTGGCCACAATGGGTGTAAACACAATGACGGGCATGGCAGCATCATGATTGTGACCACCTGTGATCCTGATCTGGATCATGAATATGATGACAAGTTACATAATGGCATGGAAGGATACAATGATACTGCTGTTGAAGCAAGTGACGACGGATATGGTTAGGAAAAGGATGATAATTATATACGATGACGAAGTATAATATGGATAAGGAAGTGGAGGCAACGGAGGTAGAAGAAAAGGAAGAGGTTCAGGCGGACGAAGAGGAGAGGGGGAAACAGATTAAGAGGGAGAGGAGGATGTGGAATAGGAGGAGCCTTAATGGAAGAAAAGGAGAAGGAAAAAGAAGAGGATAGCCGTCATTTTCTGGGATTCGAGGGTACGCGTATCCCACACTTTTTAGACTGCAGAGTACCGTACTCCCACTTTTCATATTTTCATATACAGAAGAAACAATGCCCTTTATTATTTTATCGGAGGAAGGCCATTATTTGAGCTCTCAGGAATTAAAAAAACTTGCAGAGCATCATCATCATCATTATCACCATAATCATCGTCATCTTCGTTGCTACTATTATTATACACATATTCATTTAATAATAATATTATTATTATTATTATTATTATTATTATTATTATTATTATTATTATTATTATTATTATTATTATTATTATTATCATTATTATTATTATTATTATTATTATTATTATTATTATTATTATTATTATTATTATTATTATTATTATTATTATTATTATTATTATTATTATTGAAGGATGCGAAATATGATACCCCACTTTCAAGACCAAAGTTACGCCCGTGATGTTGAGATTGAGAGTAAGATACATACAGAGATATAGGTTGGTCAAGTTGATGCCGCTGGTACTGTCAAAGATGACAATAGGGTATGATTAATGAAACGAAGAAGAATTATACAGGATGATGACATGGATGCGGGTGATGATGCGGGTTATGATAATCAGCCTCACTTACCAAACACTGAAATGCTTCTGCATATATATATCCTACATGTGACTGGGTGAACAACTAAGCTGGGTTAAACCAACTTTTATGGGTACATTATGATCTTCTACGTAATATATATATATATACACACACATGCACACACATATATATTATATATATATGTATATATATGCCTGTGTTTTATAGCGATTGTGGTTTGTTGTGTGCAGTACAGTGACACTTCATCCTACACCGACGACTGTTTTAACGGGACCTTGATTCAGGCGAACGGAGATAACAAACAGGTGTCATTTTTATTTAAATATTTCACCAGGCACCTAGTACATGAGGCACAACGCTTCGTGCTAGTGCTAAGCAATTGCTCTACTTGCTAACGGTTGTTATGCGTCACATAGTAACATATTTGGTCTTGAAAGTGGGGTATCGTGGGGCGTGGTGGCTCAGTGGTAAGTTCGGCGCCTTGTGACCGGAGGGTTGCAGGTTCGAATCCCACTCTAGCCGCTGCGTACGGACCTTGGGCAAGTCCTTCACTCGCAATTGCTCGTGGCGCTTCGGCGTGAAAATTCCGACACAGTATCAAATGCTGTAGTCGGGAGCGCCTCTGAGTAGTAGTTGACTTCGAGAGGCGCTATAGAAATATCCGGAATAGAAATAGAAATATCCGGAATATTGCTCCACTTCCTGCCACTTCTAAAGAGCTAGCCGCCCCAAGAACCTCATTTTACTCTGGAAATGGTAGCTCATATACTATAGGATAATAGATTTTCCACGGGTGCTGCATTGGCGTTTCATGGAAGAGACTTCGTTTTTCTTTCTGGAAAGATTTTTTTATTGGCTCGCATTATTAAACTGAGTTCGACTTGGAAGTACATGTAAGGCTTCACTTTTCAATAGACTTGTCATTGTCAGTTTTGTCACTTCGGGGATCCAGCACGGACGTTCCAAAGTTATGAGACCAATCTGAGTCCAGAATGAGTCATGGATTCTGCGAATAGGCCTACTAGTTTAAAATAGCGACGACTAGATAGGGTGGTAACACAGAAAAAACAGCGTTTATAGGCTAGTCACTTTTTCGGAGGTGCAAGCAATATCAGGCCGAAATGAAAAATTTTTGATAATGGTTAGTATTAGTATTTGCATGCACCAGAGCCGTTCATGTTCCGTAGATTAGATTCCTAGTGCGTTGTAGCTGCTGTAATCGTCCGTATAGCGTAGTTCTTGTACGAAGTTGGGAAGTTTATACGTATTAAAGAGACATTCACAGATAAACGGCAATATAAGCTGAAGAAACACTCGTATCGTATAGGCCTATGGTCGGACCGGCATAAGCCAGGTTAGTTTTCCGATGGCAGGCAGAGAAACTTTTCGATATAATTTATATGCATTTATTTTTGGATAGGACATTGGATTGGAAGCGTTTCTGAGCAGACACCTGAAGAGCTGCTATATAAACTGAGTGAAAGAATTAATGAATGAGACTAAGATTGAGTTGATGAATAAATGTACAAATGAACTTACGAAAGAACGAATGGAATGTTACAGGGACTCGAACCGACAAAATATTTTACAAGGCCAGCATTGAACCAATAAGCAAACCTAATATTGTCTCCCTTTCTTTTAGCTAAGGGAAAGAATAAATAGACAGGATCAGGACATCAGATGAATGCGTTCATAGATAAAAATGATGAATGAAATAAAAACGAGATCTGATTAGAGATTGGATATAATGACATGAAGCTCCTGATGTCTTGATTAGATCTTGTCTAACCTGGCTCAACATTTTGCCTTCTGCCTAAACTCTTATCGCTTACTTGACCTGACCTGATGTTACCCTATCTTATCTAATCTTATCTTACTCTGTACAATGATTGTTTGTGGCATAGAGAATCGTAAAGAGTCTAATGTCCATAAAAACTAAAGACGTGGCACAGTTGGAGTTTGGTCTCATCGAGGCATTTTCCGTTTTACGCAAGGTAGGCCTACGATGTTTTCTGATGTCAGGAATTCTATAAATAAAAACTCCCACATCCAGGGGCGTAACTTTACTCTAAAAAGTGGGGTGTACCAATACTTTGGTCTAAAAAGTGAGGGTGGGGGTACCAAGTTCTTCTCCACTTTAGCTTTTCGTATGGTGCCCATTCCCTGCTAGTATTCACATTAATTTTGGCTCTCGGTTTACCTGTGTATCTAAGTATTTTCATACTTTTGGTGGTGACTGACATGTGTTCTCTGAGAAGGCACAATAAATAAAATATTGATTGGCATTGTTTAAAAAGTGGGGGTACAGTACCCCCCAGTCCAAAAAGTGGGAGGTGCGGGTACCCCTCGTACCCCCCACAAATTACGCCTATGCCCACATCCTCTACAGTGGAACGTATGGAGGCACTCATTTCTTGCTCTTCAGTCCTTGTGATGGCTACGGACGAATTCCAAGGTCCTGTTGGATACGAGGCCACTGCATCGGTGAACTTCCCAGCGCAGACTT
The DNA here is from genome assembly GCA_963556255.1 of Allolobophora icterica. NCBI lineage: Eukaryota > Metazoa > Annelida > Clitellata > Crassiclitellata > Lumbricidae > Allolobophora > Allolobophora icterica. The sequence continues at coordinate 43,639,359 of OY744609.1, read as the reverse complement.
CCGAGTCTACGACAGTAGGCCTACCAATTATATTGCATTCCTTGGTGACACACACAGGCGTGTGTTTGCAAACACTTACCCAGGATTGTTTCTCAGATGCGAACCCCCGCAACCTTTCGAATACAGACCCAACGCTCTAATCTAATAGACCACCGTGTCACACATGCCCTGCCAACATGCTCTCTTGGAGCCCACATAGGACCAATATTCCCATAATTACAGGACCCATATTCCCATGTAAGGCCCATATTCCCATGTAGGATTCATATTCCCATGTAGGATTCATATTCCCATATAGAGCCGTGTTAACAAATACAACAACATCTTTCGATGACACACCAAATCCTATTTGCAATCAGTCAACTCATGGAAATTAGTCCAACTCAAAATAAATCGTTTCTTGTGAGAATGACGAACACTACTTTGGAACTACTTACTGCTAATTAGAAAGCTTAGATCTATTCAGAATTGCAACAATGACGCCATGATGACGGATGGTATCTGCCATTTTGTCATTCATTTGTCATTCGCAGAAATTCAATGAATAATCTCAGCCAATATGACTTCTACATCACAAAGTAGGCTTTTCGCCGTTAGTGTAATGCACACTTCTGTCATCGCATAAGCATTAGTCATTGGACGCCGCTTCTTAGTAAACAGTTGTCTAAAATCGCAACCCCCTGAAGAAGCCCCGTCGAAATCCGAGTTTAAGAAACAAAACAGGAGTCAGGCTACGATGTATGGCAGAGATAAGCACGGTTAGTTAAATTGCTAATCAATTAGAATTAGAATTAGCAGGATCTTGTAGCTAATCAGTTACTAACAAGTAACAATTAGAATTAGCAGCAACAGGATCAGCAATTAGAATTAGATTTCGATAATTCAAACATAGGCTATATTTGCTTAATAAATTTGTCAAATTTTGATCAAAGCACAGCGTTACTACGGCAAGTTACTGTAGTCTACTATAGTGCCTAAAGCAGCACAGCTGCTATGTCAGAACTGTCCACAAACTAGCAATCAACAACGCACCACATCGGTCAATACATGCGCCAGTTATTGAGATTGCTACTTAACATAATTTTAAAAAAATCTAATCGATCAGCTAATCATTCTACGATTAGAATTAGCTAAAAATTGCTAATCAATTAGGATTAGGATCAGGCGAGAGTTAGTCGATTCGAATTAGCTGCTCGTCTAATTGATTGGCTAGGCGTAAGCGATTAGATTCTAATCTGTCGTGTATGGATAAGCAGTTGTAAGAAACTGGTCTTGAGTTTAGACTTGGATGACGTCCACGAACTGACAGAATATGCAGAATTTAGGCGAGTTTAACATTGAACACAACGCACGGTTATGTTGATTAAACTGTTAAGTCAAGAAAACAAAGTTTCCTAGATATGGGGCATTTATTTGTAGGCCTAAGTACTGGGCCATGGTTCCTGTCTAACGACGCTGTGTCATAACGCACGTCATAATCACTTTCATGAATAGCGTCGCCCTCCTCCTTTATCCAGTGTAGGGACTGGCACCATTTGTCTGTTTAATTTGCACAGATGCACCATGCACGAGAGGGCTCCATGTGCAACAAAGCAATCATCGTCATCAGCGATGATGTCATCGCAGACTACGAAGAAATATTCAAACAGTACAGCCGCGGTGACATGGAGGCCAGACTACAGATCAATTATTTTGCATAGGCCTTATCTGATTCTTAACTGCAAATTGCAATTAAAAATTTTATAGCGCCAGTTTAAAAGAAACAAATCAGATGCAAAACAAAACCACGGCTTTCAAGCGCTTACAGAAATGAGGCATTATGATAATAATTAGAAGTAATTAGAATGGATTAGATTAGAATTTTATCGATTCTAATCGAATCTGATCCAATTAAATCTAACCTAATATAATCTTACTCACTGACTACAATGTTTTAGAGGTCATTTACTTATTAGTTGAGCAGCAGTCTGAACAGCGTTCTTATTGGTAGAGGATAAAAGTCTACGATAGATTCAATAACGACTTACGACAATAAATATTAATCTTCGATATCTGACTTGCAGCGTACATTCTGACCTCTGCTCACATTCTATCCAATCCATTTCCTACACACCAGCTGCTGTATAACTTTTTCGCTCAAAAGCACGCAAGGTCGTCTGTTACTCTGCATAATTCTAAATAAGCTACTTATTTAACACATTAGTTTAAATGGCTCTTTTGACAGTATACGTTCATGAGTCCCTAGCCACCAGTAGCATGCACAATGCAGGTCAGCCGTTAGTCCGATTAAATTGGATTTCTGAAATATGTGACCATTGTTGTTTATCGCTTTAGGTTCGAGTGTTCGTTTACTTGATCGGACGAGATGTTGTGAACATCAATCCAGCTCGTTCCATGGCGTGCAGTAACAAAGGTCAACAATGAAACTGATTGCATTTAATCGCTGCAGCACTTGCATGACGTCATTGATGTCTAGTTCAGTCTTGAATTTGCTTAGAACCAACCATCGATTGATGTCTAATTGACATTAAAGTAACGGCGCTATAGAAATTTCCGAATTAGATTAATATTTAAAATAAGCACGTCTTATTAATGAGAATTGAGAAGTATTTGTCATGCGCATAGATGAAGATGATCGCGGTTGATGAAAAACGACATCAAGCTAATGTTGCATCAAATTCCTCAATTGAAGAACTTTCTTAACCTAACAGTAAAAAACTGATCAACGATTCTTTCAATTTAATAACTTAAAATGTAATCAATTAATTCGTTCATTTGTTTGTGCTATCTGTAGGCTGATCATTTAGACAGTCCGGCTTTTTGACTCGAGTAGATGATTACGCTAGTTCTTCTCTTACAGACATTTACGCTATCTACAGGGTGGGCCAAAAAAAGTAACCCCTACAGTTATTTGCTAATATTTCGGCCAAAAGTAAGAATTTTAAAATCAAATTTTACTTGCTTAAAAGTAATTCATATTTGCGAGTAATAGCCAAATTTTACCAAAATATTTCAAACAAAACCAAAGTTATGTCACTTTTACTGAGTCCACTCACTGTTTTTTAATGGTCCAAAGACATGTAACGCAGCAAAAAGTAACAAAACCGATTTCATTAAGTCACATCTCAAGTAATTAGTAATATTTCGGCCAAAAGTAAGAATTTTTAAATCATCAAATGTAATTATTAATATTATTATTTTGAAAAGAAACGGGACATCAGCGTAACTGCACGTCACTGTGACATCATTTAGCAAGACCTGATCGCTTGATCGTTGAACGCGAGAAGTTCGCTCCACATGTTATAGTATCGGCTGGTATTTGTTTTGGTGGCAAAGGTCGACTGCACTTTGTTGATGAAAAGGCGAATGCTGCATATTACGTTTCTCGTCTGCTTCCAGAGTTAATTTCTGCTTGCAAGCGTCTGCTGCCAGCTGGATTCATCTTTCAGCAAGACGGCGCACCAGCGCATACTGCTCGTCTCACGCAAGATTGGCTCAGTGTCAATTGCCCTGGTTTCATTGAGAAGGACCAATGGCTCCCACACTGTCTGGATTTGAACCCCCCCCCACCCCTAGATTATCATGTGTGGGGAGCTATGCTGGAGAAATACCACAATCTGCGACCAAAGTCAAAAACGATAAGAGAATTGAAGTTGGAGTTGATATGGGAAGATTTACCTCTGGAACCTATCAACAGGGCCATCAAAACTTTACAAAGATACTCAGAACATGTGTGGGTACTGATAGTGGACACACTGAACACAAGTTGTGAAGCAATATCCAGTCTGTTTGATGCCAATTATTTGAGATGTGACTTAATAAAATCGGTTTTTGTTCCTTTTTGTTGCATTACAGGTTTTTGGATCATCAAAAAACAGTGGTTGGACTTAGTAAAAGTGATATAACTTTGGTTCTGTTTGAAATATTTTGGTGAAATTTGGCTGTTATATGTAAATATGAATTACTGTGAAGCCAGTACAACGTGATTTAAAAATACTTACTTTTGGCCGAAATATTAGCAAAAATATGTAGGGGGTTACTTTTTTGGCCCACCCTGTATATTCTGTAATACAGTCACAAGTCTCTTTTAACGGCCAGCCTGAACACGTTGGCCGAATACTGAAACTGGCACTACACAACGTGCATTTGTTGAAGTAAATCGACAGAGCGCCAGTAACAGCTTTGATACTAAGAACTTGCAAGAGTTTACACAATGCTGTACTGGCTCACGGCACCGTCAATTGTATAACCAATCAATCGCTCCACAACCCATCATGTTACATTGCGTTAATTGCAGTGAAAATATTACATTAATACGAATGTGCAAATATTGTGCTCTTTAGGTTACTTCTCACTTATAGAGACATCTGCCGATATCACAGAAAACGTCCAGGTAAACAGATTCCATCGCTGAAGCAACTTCTTCTGGTGCTACATAACGCGTCCATCAGTCACCTTTGCAATCTGATTTCCTATCCAAACTAAGTGTACCATTTTAAAAGAATAATTCTTCGTTCACCTCTGTAAACGGCAAAGATGAGCCTTACTGATGAGCTGTATCTCATTCTGAAACTATCTGTGTAATAATATGTGAACTCTTGCAAGTTCTTGACGGCTTCTAGCCGTGCCAGAATGTTGTTTTATTCTCTGGATAATTGTTTTTAATTCCCGAGGGATCTGAGGTATCTCGTGGAAAACAATAATACTGACGTACTGGTCACCTTGCTGTCGTTATTGGACTCCAAACTGACCAACAGATATCACAGCCATCTTCTGTCTGCCAAGAAACGATATCTATCCTCTCATGTTACACATGTTCATCCAATCCTCGGAATCTTTAGAAAACCAAAAGCAATCTCCTTCGTCGTCGTTTCTCGAATTCTCCTCTCAATTTCTATCGCACGTCTTTGCTTGCTTCTTCACTGACAAAGTCGCTTAATTCTTTTAGTCTCTCTTTACAGACGTTGTTATCAACTCAAATTCCAAGCAGATTAACTATTCTCAGATGATTTCGATGACGCAACTTCGTGGTCTAACGCATCAAGAAGCCGTCCCTAAAAACTTTGTACTTGTGCTATTGGATTGCTATTGGGAGGGGATAGAGTAATGGTAACACTCATGGCCAGGAGAGCATAAGGTAGGATAAGGTACGCGGATCGATTCCCGTAAACCACCCCCACCCCTAGGGCGGCGCCTTGCATGGCTGCCAAACCGTGTGTTTAATTAAGATCTTGATTGTACTTTCATGTTTCAATGTAATCTGTCAGTTTGAAATAATAAAGAATATTATTATTATAAATATTATTTATTATTATTTTCAGCGCTACGTGCGTACCCTCGCTCGTCCGATGGTCCTTAGCCAGCCACGAATATCGGTCTGGACTTCGGCTTATCTGGCATCCGGTGACGACCCGAATCAGGTATTTCTAATCTACACCCGTTACTGCAATTTCTTATTGCTTTTAAATTTTCATTCATTTGGCAAACGGGCATTCAAATGGCAGTTCAGTACATCATCTCTGGATTATAAACACATTATCTTGTTATTGATCGATCGACTGATGATACTTTTAGTTGCTGAAGGCACTTCGTACACTCGCAGTCAATAAATCTGAATCTCAGGCTCAGACAAATGTTTGCCGGGAGCCTAGATAGAGTCATGCAAAGACCAGTGGTTTGACAAGACTAGCGGCATATGATTTCAGTACGAGAAGTACAGCAACTGAAAGCACGAAGCCCTACAATTATCACTACGAATTATGTTGTTAGTGTCGTTTTGGTCGTTTTTAGGGCAAATACCAGACTGTAGTCTGGAGGCACAGTAACCTGGCCAGAGGAAGATGATCTTCGGTTTTCCCAGTGGGATTAAGCGTGAGTGCAAAGCAAATGTCAGCAAGATATATAGCTCGGAGTTAGACTACGAAGCGCCCTGTGTATAAGAACAGTAACTTTTAAACAGTCTGTATATGGAAAAGACAACCAGAGCAATTTTTGAGAAGCTAAGAGTCTAAGACTGTGACTGGAGGTTTTGGTGGAAGCCGATAGCAACTGCAAGCAGAACTGATTGTAAGGAGTCGTATAGGCAATGAGAAAGACAACAGAGTATTGAATTGCAATGGTCCAGGCGTTGTAAGTCAAGTTTACAGAAAATAGTATGGGCATCATTGTGAGCTAGAAACCGACGAATAGATCGAAGTTGCCTCAGGTTACAGATGTAATGTTGTCAACATGAAACCCAATGTTAACCAGGAATTAAAAGTCTCATCTAGATCACGAACTTGTAGCACTGGTAGAATTTACATATCTTGTAAGAAAATGGGGGCGTGCCACTGGTAGCTGTACTTCCACATGGAATAAGTGAAACTGTGTTGTAATCAGAAGCCGTTCAATCCTGTGTAACAAACGGAAGCTGTAACCTACTTTGTATAAGAGACGTAGTTTCAATGCAGTTTCATGTCTGCTCTCTTGTTGCCAATTACTGCCAATTCAATAAACTTAAATCAATTATAACTTTGAAATTTCTAGATCGTCGTCATATTTAAGGCATTCGTCGATGGGCACTTCGAAGTTAAACATTACCCTGTAATCTTACAGCCAGATCCAGTCAAGATTCAGGGTGAACGAGACTAAATGACAAGCTACGGTGATGAAGAAATTCCAAAAAGGATTACTTTTAGTCCAGGAGTGAATTGCATCCCGAGACTTTCAGAGTGGACAGTAACCTTCAGATAGAATATCATATCAGCCATGTAGGAAGCAACAGTATGAACAGAATCCTTGTTTCATAAACTTTCCTTCAATTTTTTTTATTATATTCATTTGAGAGACAGCTAAACGTAACCATGCAAACAGAGACAAAGATTATTGTTGTGTTTGGCTTCTGATAGGAATTACAGCTCATTACGACGCTGAGTCAACCAGCATTCGACATAAGACCGGAAGCCGTGAGAATAAGATCACACTGTTCTTAACGTTCAGTTCTTTAACTTAGTTCTTGTGTCGTTATTTCCTTTTCTCTTCCTCCCTCTGCCTTGTCTTGTCTTTTTGATTTTAGGTTTTCTGGTTTAATATTTAGTTTTTAAATCCCTGCCTACAATCGAGCAGATAAATCTTGCTCTTATAATTTTGTTATCACGTCGTTTGACTGTTTCTAAAACTTGCCATTACGCTGTAGGATGGTATATAGTAGGCAACAGGTTTGTTACAGTAGAGATTTGAAATGGTACAGGCTTGTATTAGTAGAGGTTAGAAATTGAACGAATAAATAATGTAGAGGTTTGATTTATAACGGTTGATATTATAGCTGTAGCTTTCGAACGAAATTCCCCACAAAGAGAAATGGTGTGGTCTTTGTTAATGATCATGATGACGATGATGACGACGATGATGATGATTGATGATGATGACGATGACGCGACGACTAAGATGGGCGGTGAATGGGCGGTTAATTTTGGCTCTTCTTTCATTTCTTTACAGAACTCGTCGGGGAATCTACTGGGAGTCCTTGGTACAGATGTACCCATGCAGTCTTTCACCAACCTCATTCCGCCGCACAGGGTATGTTGTCTCCTTCCAATAATTTTAGCCACAGGAGTCCCATGTTTTGAGCCGCTCACATAGTTCCATGAATTTACAACTACATAGGATGTCATAGGCAATCAACTCGGCGATTTGGGGTTCATAATAGGGTGTGGGATTCGAATAGGTGCTCAATTATAGATACATAAATATATAGAAAGATGGACAGATAAGTAGGTAGATAGATAGATAGATTGATGGATGGATGGATGGATGGATGGATGGATGGATGGATGGATGGATGGATGGATGGATGGATGGATGGATGGATGGATGGATGGATGGATGGATGGATGGATGGATGGATGGATGGATGGATGAGGGGAGTTATAACAATGTACTCATTCTTTTTACTAAGCCTGCTTTTGATGTGCACTTGTTAATTCTCTGTAGAATTTTCATGGCTTATATATATATATATATATATATATATATATATATATATATATATATATATATATTTCGGGGTAATTGGCTAGATGTTGGCATATACACTTGTATTATTGTTATGTCGACTGGGTGTGCTTGCAATGTCACTATGAGCATTCTATCCTCATGTCTCTCCACCCTTGATACGCATTTGGCGACTCTCTCCGACAGCAAGATGGCCACACCATTTTGACTCTTCTCTCCTCCAGTGTATATCACCCTAATGCCGTCACTCATGAAGTCTCCTCCCTCTTTCCACCTGACCTCCGACAGGCCCAAAATGTCCAAACCTGCTCTCTTCATCTCTCCCACGACATTAGCCAACTTTCCCGGTCTCAGCATCGTTCTTACATTCCACGTTCCTATTTTTAGCTTTTCTTTTTCTTGTAAGGTTTTCGCTGGATGACGACCGATGGAGCCTTGTCTCCCCCTGCCGAACGCGACTCTTTCCAGTATCTGGATTGAATCGTTCACGTTGTTCACTGAATTCTTTTCTGGCGTCATTTTACATTTAACTCGGGATAGATAGGGAGGTGGTTTCCCGTTGCCTTCCTCCCGGTGTTTTTAAGGAGACACCATCTCTCAGCGTCGATGACATCCATCGTCCGTCCTTCGGTTTCTTCGCCCATGGGCACTCACTTATACCGGCGAGGACTCGGTCGCCCACCACGCACTCTGTTGAAACAGGAGGGACCTCGTGAAGGCGGCGTGGGTGGACATTTGGGCAGCAGAGGCTATCTGAGACGCTTGCATACCCCATTACCCCCCCCCCCCCCAAGTGTATATGCCAACATCAGCACACGAGGAGGAGGAGGTGGATGACATGTACGAGATGATAGAGGAAAGGCTTAGAGACATCAAAGGCAAAGATTATGTGATTGTCATGGGAGATTGGAATGCAACAGTTGGTGAAAAAGAACAGGAAGAGGCTACAGGAAAATATGGACTGGGGAACAGAAATGAGAGAGGAGAAAAGCTGGTGGATTTCTGCAAGAGACAAAAACTCATGGTAACAAATACTTGGTTCCAACAGGAAAAGCGGAGAAGATACACATGGAAGGCACCTGGAGATGGAGCAAGATACCAACTGGACTACATCATGATCAGACAAAGGTATAGAAACAGTGTCAAGAACTCAAGAACTCTCCCAGGAGCCGATGCAGACACAGACCATAACCTGGTTGCCATGACAATACATCTCCGACTTAAGTTCATAAAGAAGCAAAGGATAGTTAAACAGAAATGGAATAGAGAAAGAATGCAAACAAAGAGTAACGAACTCTCAGAAAATATAGAAGAACGGGTGGTGGAGTTGAGTACGGAGATAACAACAGATGAAAGGTGGAGGAGTCTGAAGGAGATCGTGATTGAGGAAACGACAAAGACTGTGGGGTTCCAGATGGGTACAGGACCGCGCAAGCCATGGGTTACAACGGAGATGCTCAGGGATATGGAAGAAAGAAGAAAATGGAAACACCAGAGCACAGAAGAGGCAAGGAGTGAATACAAAAGGCTGAATAATCAACTAAGAAGAACAACAGATAAGGCAAGAGAGGATTGGTGGGAAGAGCAGTGTGAGGAGCTAGAGATGCTACAGAATCGAGGAAGACACGACCTGGTATATGGAAAGGTCAAAACACTGACAAATAAGAAAAATATGGGTGGCGGAAGCGCAATCAAGGACAAGGATGGCAAGTTGCTAGAGGACGCAGACGATATCAGGAAAAGATGGAAGGAATATGTTGAGGATCTATATATGGGAAAAAGTAGCCAAGAAGATCTCGGGGAAGAACAAACACCAAGTACCGATAACATAGGACCGGACGTACTAAGGGATGAGGTTCTGGCAGCAATCAATGATATGAAAAACAACAAAGCAGAAGGAATTGATAATATCCCAATTGAAATACTGAGGAACCTGGGAGAGAAGGCAATGACAGAACTAGTGCGGTTATGCCAAGACATATATAACACAGGAGTTTGGCCGGAAGATTTCCTACAAACCATATTGATCCCGCTCAAGAAAAAGCCAAATGCAACAACATGTGAAGACCACCGAACTATAAGCCTCCTCACCCATGCATCCAAGATTCTACTAAGAGTTATCGCGAAGAGACTGCAAGCCAAGGCAGAAACAGATGACTGCTTGGGGGAGGATCAATTTGGTTTTAGAAAGGGAAGAGGAACAAGAGATGCAATTGCAGCGGTGAGGATACTAGCGGAAAGAAGTCTCCAGCATGGCCAGGACGTCTATGTGTGTTTCGTCGACTAGGCTTTCGATAGGGTGGATTGGAGGAAATTAATGCATGCATTACGAAGAATAGGGGTGGATTGGAAAGAGCGAAGACTTATTGGAAACCTGTACATGGGACAGAAAGTAAAAATAAGAATAGATGGTGAATACTCAGAGCCGGGAAGAATGGGCAGAGGAGTGAGGCAAGGATGCCCGCTCTCTCCAATACTCTTCAACATCTACATCGAAGAGCTTGTACGGGAGGCGATGGAAGAAGTGAACGAGGGAATAAAGGTTGGGGGTAGGTTGGTGAAAGCGCTGAGATTTGCGGATGATCAGGCAATGTTAGCAAGAAGCCAAAAAGGACTGCAGAGAATGATGGATCGCCTGAATATGATCTCAACGGAATACGAAATGAAAATAAATACCAAGAAGACAAAGGTCATGAGGATAAGCAAAAGAGAAGAAAAAGAAGTTAGAATAACCGTAAATGGAGTGGTCGTCGAACAAGTTGAGAGATTCTGTTACCTAGGAAGTATGGTCACGAGGGATGTGAAGTGCCATGCGGAGATAAAAAGAAGAATAGCCATGGGAAAAGATGCATTCTATAAAAGAAAGGAGCTCTTGAGAGGAAAATTAAATAGGAATCTGAAGAAGCGAATGGTTAAGACGCTGGTATGGAGTGTGGTTCTATACGGATCTGAAACGTGGACTATAAGAGGGGAGGACATCAAAAGGATAGAAGCCTTCGAAATGTGGATATGGCGTAGAATGGAAAGAATCAGCTGGACAGAGCACAAGACAAATGACGAAGTACTGCAAATGGTGGGAGAGGAGAGATCCATGATGAGGACAATCAGAGAGCGTCAAAGAAGATGGATTGGCCATATAATGAGAGGAAATTCCCTGCTACGAGATATCATCGAGGGTAGAATGGAAGGGAAAAAGACTAGAGGAAGACCAAGAACAATGTTCCTAGACTGGACAATAAAGAGGGACAGCTACAGACAGATGAAAGCGGAAGCTCAACATCGAGAGGAATGGCGCCGTTGGACATACGAACCTGCCTAAGGGCAGAGAACCAAAGAAGAAGAAGAATTGGCTAGAGGATTTTAAACTGCGGTTATGTTCCTGGGGTTAATTGTTAAGAGGTTATTAGCAATAGCGGGTCGTTCATAGGGATTATTGGCCAGGAGTCATTGCAAAGGGATTATTGCCCTGATACCTTATATAGGACTCTGTAGGCCTAATTGAGACATTGTCAAGTCAATGTCTTTGGTGATGATGTTGACGTCGATCAAGCATGAATTGAGTCTTTTCAGTATTTGAACTAAATTGTGGGATTTTTATGCTATTATTTATTCCAGTAAAAAATCGCTTCCTATTTCCATGACTTGTTCAAGATTAAGGAGCTCTGTGTGAACTTCAACACATTACAGTTTGTTTCATTTCAGTTGGGAGTTAACGGCTACGCATTTGCAATTACCAACAACGGATACATTATCTTTCATCCGGACTTTCGTCCTCTGGTGAGTTCAACTCCGTCACTGAATTCTTCCGATCGCAACCGACGAAAGAGTTTTTTGCCAAAATTGCATCACCTTCCTGCCACTTAAATCTTAGAAAAACCTTTGACTTTTTAAAATCTTACTTTGACTGACTTTTCCCACTTTTCCTTCATCGAGCTTCGCTGCAACTAACAGCCCTCCTCGCCTTATAGTCTTCCGTCTGCCTTGGGCTGTCTGTAAATCAACCAAAATAATGTCGCCCTGATTGAGCGATCTTAATAAGCTGCAATTTCTTCATTTCTTTTTTGACACTAAAATGTTGTAAGTAAGTAAGTAAGTAAGTAAGCAAGTAAGTAAGTAAGTAAGTAAGTAAGTAAGTAAGTAAGTAAGTAAGTATGTTCTTTATTGAACCGCTTGCAGACGCACTACGGCTTAAAATGCACTTTCTGATCACATTTAAGACCTAAGCTTTGTGATATATATATGTATATATATATGTATATATATGTATATATATATATATATATATATATATATATATATATATATATATTCTAGACGCCCAGTTACATTACAGTCACTGATAGTGTCATTGATGTTGGATGATAGGATGGAGGGAAACCAAAGCCAAGTTACAACAGCGTCAGCGTAGCAGAAGTTGAGATTTCTGACGATGCGTTTCAGGTGAACCTTGATTTCAATAAACACATCTTGCGGAACTTTACGAGGGGAACAACAATGGCAATTCATACTGCACCTTTAATAAAGTAGGCTAACTCTAATCGCTCACTCCAGATAGAAAACCCGACTAGTACTCTGACAGTAGGACTGGCGTGATTTGAAGGGTGGGACACAGACGTTCACAACGGGATGCATCTTAACAATGCTGCGCGTAACTTCCATGAAATGGTACCTTCCTCAATTTGTAAAAAACTTTACTAGTTTGTATAGTCATCGCCCACATTTTTGATGAACATTACATCTTTCAAAATTTCATAAGCTCTAATTAGATGTCTATTTTTTGGTCACGCATGTATATTTTAATTAGTCTGTGGTCATACGAAAGTCGTCTCTGGCCACAGATTTTCCATTGAACTTAGATGATTATGATAATAATTCCCAATTAGGTCCAATAATTATCGACATATTCGTCTTCGTCATTCTCGTCATCATTTCGTCATCATTTCGTCGTTACCATTACGATCAAGGTCGTTGTCGTCGTCGTAGCGTACAATGGTCATTGTCCTTTTCTTCGTTATCATCGTCATCACCAGGGTTTATCTTCGTCATTTCAGTTGGAAGCCAAAATGGTCAATCGTGGGACTGGAAATATGACGATGAAGACAATGATGCACTATGGTCAACTGGTGAGACTGTAAATAGAATGTAGGCCTAAGTGATCTTTAGTTTAGAAACTTTAATGTGCTTTACAGTTGGCTGGCGTCAAGCATAGAGGGCGTTGTCAAAGTACAGGTGCATGGCTGTGAGTGAGTGAGGGAAGGACGGAGCGCCTCCATTCCTTCCTCTGGCATGGAGGTTACGCGACAGACAGACAGACAGACGGACATAGGATATTATGTTGGTTTATATGCACGTATAATGTATACATATATGCATATATACACGTGCACGCCGTGTGCTAAACATATTTACATATGTTATACGTATACAGAGACCTATATGGTTATATATATGTATAGCGCACGACTTGTAAACACGGTTTCAGAGCTCCGTTAAACTTAAGTTTTCTCCAATTTTTTTATAATTTGCAATAGTTTAATCTAATTTCGAAAGCTACAGTGGAAAATTTCGACAGTCCGAATTTCTGCTTGGACTTGTTCGACTGGTAGCGGTTTTGTACAGAGGTCCCTGGTATCCCCATGATTGTGGCCTCCATCGGCTTCAGTCGCTTATCACCTCCCTCTTCGTTCCTCTGACCCGAATGATCTATTTATTTGCTGGATTAAGACTTCCATGGGGCAGCACTGCTCTTTCTTTTCGGTTGATGCGTCACTTTGGAATAGTCTTCCACCTGGTGTTCGAATTCAATATACAATAGACCATACAGGTCGGGCTGTTGCAACTCGATGCCTTATATCGCTTATTTCTTCGGAGTTCTCATACTGTGAGTGCCTCTCAGAAGTTTATTCTTCAAGAGGCGCCATCACAACAAGCGCCTCAATGGAGACACGAACTCGCAGCCTTCGTGCTATTAGGTGAGCACTCAGTCAGCCACACTCTGGAGCCCCTCGAATAAGTGTTCTTTCAGTTGCGCTATATGATCTCTAAACTTTCATTACACTGCACGAACTTCTGTCCCGTCAGCTGCTAAGATCATATTGATTCCATCCCATTCGGCATCATGCCTTCTCTACTTCGGCAGATATTATCTGCTGTTCATTTCGACTGTCAATGCGGTTTCGTTTGAAGTGTAGACTATCAATCGATGTCTTGTGCATTGTGAAAAATTCCCCATAGAAGTCATTTACCTTAGATCAGCGGTTCTCAACCTTTTAACTGCCGCGACCCCTTTACAATATTTCCAAAGTTGTGGCGACCCTCCAAAAAAATTGATTGGGTTACTCCCCTTCACCGCAGTTTTGCTACCATTATGATGCATTTTACTTCTCACCATTTGTTAATCCATGCGCATCATGCATTGTGGGATAATAAATCATTATCAACGAAACAATTTATAATTTTTTGTTGGTAATAATTTTGAAAATTTTAAAAGTAAAATTTAGTAAATGAAATGTTTACTTTAATTGAAGTTTAATATTTACCTTGTATTGTACTGTGTCTGTACAATTAAGAGTTACAAATTTCAATGACAGTTGCTAGATTTAAAGTTTAAGCATTACTTAAGATTTAAGAAAACAAAGATACAGAAAGCCAACAATAATATTTCAATTAAACCTAGAAAAATTATGGAGTTTCGCAATCCAAAGAAGAGCGTCAATGTAAAGGCTGTGCTTGTTTCTTTCTGACTAGATCAGAAATTCTCTGGTCAGTCTTTGTAAGAGCACAACGCAGAGATCATAATTACATAAAATATTAAATATTAAGAAACTACACTGACAAGTTTTTTTTACAAATTTCTGAAGGTTCCAGCCGACCCCTGGCAAATCGTAAGGCGACCCCCGTGGGGGTCGCGACCCACAGGTTGAGAACCGCTGCCTTAGATTAAATGAGATTGGATCGTCAACTGGAAATTCATCTCCTCTGTTCATTTCTCGACGGATACTTAATTGTTTTAAAATAAACAAGCTCAATTTCAATTCGTTTTTTACTATTCATATTTGCGTCCAGTGTTTTGCTTTCTGTTTATCAAGAAAAGAGTGTCTATTCGCACGAACCATTACTACTTTGCTCCGATCAATGGAACTCCTTTTAGCGTAGCTGTGGTAGTTCCAGATGGATACGGGCTTCGCTGGTTGGATGGAAGAATGCCCCTCAACAGAACAGGTAGCAAAAGAAGGGGGATTAAGGGGAAACTGGGTAACAACAGTCCGTCAGACGCCTGAGCAGAGTTAGGTAGGCTGGACTCGTATTTACTTCTAGAACACAATGGCGTCAATTCTCCTTTCCAATATTAGGATTGAACTGTTATATTTAATAACATTACTTAAACAATTAATTAATAGGTCTACCTAATTTCTTTATATATATATATATATATATATACATATATTATATTATATATTTATCGTCATCTCTTTTGATCTCTCTCCCTCTGTCTATCTACATATATGCATATATAGATAGGCTAATCAGATAATAATATATATATATAGGCTAATCAGATAATATATATATATATATAGAGAGAGATCAAATATATAAATATATATATATATATATATATATATATATATATATATGTCGTTACTTTCATTTTTCATTTGTCGTCATCTCTTTTAGATTTATCGAAACTTCAAGACAACAACGCGATACTAGCCTCTTGGTAAGAACACGGATTGTGTGTTGAATAGACTACTAACGTACATTGTCTTCTATGTGACTATGTCACGTGGTAGCCTATCTGATGTTTTCTACAATGGTTGAAGAGATTGCCCGACACAATCTTTGCACAATTCGGATCTGGCTAATTGGCGGACTTCATTTGGGCAAACAATTCATCCACCATATTAGCCTATCTATAAGTAAATTTATCATCTAATGATTCGATGGACTTCTATACAAATACAAGCGTTGTCGAGAGCCTGATTCTTGATTTCTCTTTAGATCTCACACTGGATTAGGACTGGATCTGTCCTTGCATTATATTCAATGAAGACTATACTTAGTACTTACTTATTTATATGACATTTAATCAGATTTCACTTGAAGCTACCATCGATTGGTGCCTTCTGCCATGTGATAGCGGCGCTATAAAAATCATAGATTAAATTGTATAAGTATTTTAAATGGGCATTTTGTTATTTAAGGTAGCTGCCCAATGGTTCGATCTTTACATGCTTCTAAGAGTAGTAGACCTCTAAAGATACCGTTTGAGGCTGAAGAACCATCGAACTAAAGTGCCTTCAATACGAATACAATAAGACAACCTTTTCATGCCAATTACATATTTTGACAATAAACATATTAATACTGCATGATTTCAGGAATTACTGTACAAATATGGGAAATGATAGAATGGAGTCTCGCTTATCTGTCCTTCTAAGAGCGTTCAAGATCGGACAACAGAACAACTCTGCGTTCGACATCCTCTGTAAGTTCACGACAGACCAATATATTGTTATTATCAAATGATTGATAGTTCTGTTATTTATTTCCTTTGTGCATTCGTCCATTTATTTGTTTCGTTCTTTCACTTGTTCTTTGGTCAATCAATCGTTTATTCGTCCGGTCAGTCATTCCTTTGTTCTTTCGTTCAGTGGGTTGGTCATTCTTTTGTTCTTCTTTTCGGTCATTTTATTTGCTGACCAACGACAAGTGCATGTGTGTTGATCGACTGTTGTCTTGAGGTGACGTGGATCTGGTAGAACGACTGTTCTTCGATGTCGAAGCCACTCGGGATGTGATGAACTGGTGGAGAGGCAGCGTCGAGACGCAGAACCTCCTGTCGAACGGAAGCATCCGATCGATCTTCGTCGGAACAGCAGCTGGACTGACGAGGTTCTGGAGGCTGGATCCAGATAGGTCAGTGGCAGATGAGAATCTAATTTATGTAACTATCGTACAAGCATAGATTAAGCTGAGGGACGCTTAGTAAGAGATGAATAGGTGAATGGATGGGTGGATGATTGAATAGATGGAAGGATGGTTGGATGAAAGGATATTTGGATGGGTGGATGGATGGAATGATGGATGAAGGGGTGTTTGGATGGCTGGACGAATCGCTGGCTGGCTGGATGGGGAGGGGGTGAATGAATGGATGGGTGGACGGAGGCATACGGGGATTGTTGGTTATGTATGATTTGGGGGTGGGTGAATGGATGGGTGTATGAATGGATAGATGTATGTATCGGAGGTTGGTGGCTGGATGGGTGGATGAGTGGTTATTGTGAGTTGGTGCTAAGATATCTGATCTAAAGAAAAGTCACACATCACGTCGTACGCTTTTAGATCAGCCAAATAGTCACGTCTAGTTTTTGAGCGCATCTCGAAAGGCGCTACATAAATAATAAAATATATACATACTTATATACTCACCTATGTAGGCCCTACGTAGACTACATACATGCGTGCATACGTAATAATGCATGCATGTGTGCAACACGCACAATTACATACATGCTTACAGACATTTCACACATTACATACATGAATCAAACTAGTTTTATCATATTGTTTTAGTTTTAGAAAAACTTTATTGTGTCTCTGTTGTTGGACGAGGATTCGCAACATTTACAAGTTTTGCAATTGATCATGCCTCCTCCACTCCTTATTATTGTTGCGCCAGTTTCTTTGTGCATTTTGGCATTCACGTGGCCTCTATTTGGAGTCTATAGGCTATCAACTGTTAGGCTGTTTGTTGCAGAGATTTTCCTCCGAATAAGACGACAAGCGTATCGGAGTTGTACTACATAAGGGCAGTAGAAAACGGAAATGACATCATCACAGTTTCCACGCCGTTCTATCCTGGTAGGTCTCACAGGAACTGAAAATGTCATTTGCAGAATTATTATATCAACAACGTCTCTTACTTCGACCGATTCACAGCTCTGGCCAGGCTCTGGTCATTAAACGCCTGACTTCTTCAGGTCAAGCTTTGAGAGTTAAGGCATGATGGGTAAAAATGGTAAGGTAAGGTAAGATTTTAAGTTACGTAGCAGTATTTTAAGAACAGCTTTCAGCAGATGACACACGTGGATTGAAAGATCTTTTTCGACTTAAACACAGATACAAATACTTCGAATCTAAGGGTGCACTGTTCACCATTAGGCCCAATGTCGAGAATTCTTTATGGGGATCATCGGCTGACCAAGTTATAAGGTCTTCGATAAGGATCTTCCACGCTCCACGAGCATCCACCTTCATAGAGCTAGGATGATCAGCTAAGAGAGATTGAGACGAATAGACAGAGACATAGGGAAGTCTGCATCATCGACAGTTCATATTCACAGTCCTAATTAAGCGACTTTATGCGCGTTACAAATTCTCGTGAGCAATAATAATAATAATAATAATAATAATAATAATAATAATAATAATAATAATAATAATAATAATAATAAAATAATAAAAAATAAAAAAATAAAAAATAAATAAATAAAATTTTAAAAATAATAATAATAATGCCATCGCAGTCCGTGGCACATTCAGGGACTCAACGGAGGACGAGGCCTGATTTCCTGGAAATAACATAGCAACAAATTAATATCTAAGTCCCCAAAGGATCATATGTACCTTGGGGCAAAAAAAAAATAATAATAATAAACTCTGGATCTTAACGCTTCTAAGACAGTTTCAAAGTGTCTGATGGTTCATTTTAAATAATAAAATTTGTTTATAATAATAATAAAAAAAAATAAAAATAATAATAATAATGACGATGCTCCTCGGCTATGAGCGCTAATCAGCCAGGAGATGCCTTCCAGAACAACACTTCTTATTTTCTGTATCTTTCCCTTAGGAGCAGGTGAAACAATCCTGCGGTAACATATGAACCGCGGGTAAAAACTAAAAATCAATCGTAACGGTGGCTTTGCAAACCTTGTAGTGAACGATTCTCAGTCAGTGACGATGAGCTGTCCAGTCGTGGTAGGCGTAACCAATGACAACGAGACTGACTCGGCTGTTGTTGCTATGACTGGACTTCAGATGAGCCAGGCCTTTTTCAGGAGCATCTTCGACTCCACGGCTACGTGTGGCACCAGCTGCAGCCTCAGTTGCCATAACAACGTATGTGTATTAATCAGCAGTCTGCAGATTTCTATGGCGTCCAGATTTGTGGACTGCAATGCAATGTAACTAAACGTTTGTATTACGGCTTTTATAAACTACCAGAAGTTCACAGTGTAACAGGAGATCAAAGTCGCGTTTCTGTAGAAATGTCTGATGCTTTTATTATGTGCAAATTTTATTTAATGCATGACATTAAGGCAACTTCTCTCGTCGGACCACGGATCCTTTATTCGCCAAAGTTACGTTGACACCAACGAAGACCCACAGTTATTCTTCCGATGTTCTTTGATTTATTTAATGAAGCAAACTGAATCGATCGCCAACATTTAATCTTTCACAAGGAATCCCAAATTGCTATGGCAACTATAATAAACTTAAATCCACCGCATTGTATCTGATCCGTAATCGCAATCGAGCATTTATAAAGCGCCACTGAACGATTCAGAGGCGCTCCCGACCCAAGCCAGTGCCGTCACTAACAAATAAAATGGACTTCATGCGTTTCCGGAACAGAGGAAGAGAAAGACAGATGGACTCAATCAAATCAAGACTCTCGAATTACCTCTCAACTTTGCACTTACAACTAACCTGGAATGCAAATAATTATACGTCATCATTGCAGGCGCTCTTACGCCCCCTCTAATACAGACCAGTCAGATACACGAAGGCCAGTTCAGAACTTCCACGCCAGCCACTACGAAAGTGCTACTATCTTAAGTCAGTTAAGATTGGTAGGCTCACTGGTTGGTTGGTTGGTTAATAATTAACCAATTATTAATTATGAATGACGTGCCTCAGAGGCGCAACAGTTGCCTACTGCTGCTCCATGAGCTGCTGCTGTAAATCTTCAACAGGCAGGAAATAGGCGTCTTACATGACTGGGTTTCGAACTCATTACGATGCATGTGCGAAGACACAGCATTGCCAGACCACAGGAGACAAGAGGCATGTCGCTCATGTCCTTATTACAGAATATTTTCATATTGTTGCAGAAACTCGATTGTTATTTGGTGGACAACAATGGATTCGTTGTCCTCTCAAGGAACGAAGACAAGGTAACAGCAGACACAACGCTGATGTATTCGTGACAGTAACTGAAACTAAAACGGGTGATCGAACCTCTCGTGTCGCTGGTCCACGTGTCTGGAACAGTCTTCCTGCACCCATTCAGAAATCCAAAAGCCTTTATGTTTTTAGAAATAGTTTTAAATGTACTTGCTAAGTAACTCTTAGCAGTAGACAGTGTGCGTGAAGCATCGTAAAAGTAGCTTGCTACTGACGATGCTATATCAATTGTTTTAATTACAATTACAATTACAATATAGAATGAAGTGGGATATAACATATCAAGATATGGCATAGATTAGGATAAGCTGAACAAGAATTGTTAAGCAGTGTTGAATTAGAACATTTTACACTGATAGGCTTAGGCTATAACAGAACTAAATAATAATTTTTTTCTATAGCTAAGAATAGAAAAGATGGGGTAGGATGAGGTATGATAGGCAGGGCCGCCGACAGAAATTCCGGGCCCCTAGGCAGAGCAGCCACGGGCCCCTAGGCAAAGCAGTCGCGGGCCCCTAGTCAGATCAGTCACGGGCCCCTAGGCAGAGAAGTTACGGGCCTCTAAACTATCTTTAGGCTTTATGTAAATATAATATCGTACGGTCGTACGAAAAAATATAAAAAACACAAATTGAAATAATAAAAGTGCGTGTACGACCGAACAATATTATATTTATATATTATTATATGCAACTATGATTTTTTCAGATGCTTATAGTTTAAACTGATTGTAGTTAAGCGTCAGACAATATATTTTAAAAGGCATAAATCATAAACTTTGTATAACTGACTAGGCCTATAATATTTTTCATAAGTTGATTGCGTGCCCGGCCCGGGCCCCTAAAATGTCGCTGGGCCCCTGGGCATTTGCCCCCATGCAGCCCCCCTGACGGCGGGCCTGATGACAGGACAAGATGCCATGAGATAGAATAAGACGAGATGACGTTGAAATGATAGAATTCAAATCCCTGGCTCAGAGCGAAAAGGATTGGTTGCTGTCGATTATTAGTACATGGATCATGTGTGGAAACTCATTGACATTGTGTTTGGAGTTCGAATCACAGTGCCTTGTTGATTTCTAACAGAACGTAGCTTATTGTGTTGCAACATGATCCCATGTGATCTCAAATTGATATGCCGCCGACGGTGTTAACAAATTGCACCTATTGTCTTTCTATCTTACAATCCTCATATTACTCAGACAACCTAATTCAAAACGATTTTCACAGGTCAGTTAAAGGTGCTATACAAATTTTCATCTACATGCATTTCATTTGCTGTAATACGGTTTGATGCGATCCCATCCGGTCCAGTCCAGTTTCATCTAATCATCTTACTGATCGGATCTGATGTACCACGATATGATCTAATGAGATTGGATCTGATATGCTGGGATGATCCAATATGATCTGAATGGATCCTGAACCTGGTTCTGTCATTTCGTTAAGGTCGGTCGTTTCTTTGGGGACTTTGAACCGATTCTGATGGAACAACTTCGCGATGATGGAAGCAATGCAGAGGTCATCTACGGCAGGTAGAAACATTTCTATGTTCTCCAACCAACCAGTTCCTTTTCAGTGTTTGTCTAAGGTGCATAAGAGACGCAGATCTAATCAGATCTTATTCATTGGATCTGATACACGCTTAGCTATAGAGTGGCGCTTTAGAAAATTTGAGTTTACGATTACGATGTTAATTATGGTCCGTCAGAATCCAGGGTGCATTGGCCCCCCCCTTCGGACGCCCTTGAATCTTCCGCAGATATTCTCCGTCATCTCTTATCTACTTCTAACCGTATTTTAGTTACCTTGCTAACTGCATGTCAAAGAAGCCATGCGATCCCAGACGATCTAATACTCTGAGAGAGAAGAACCATGTCTTTTTTAGATGGTTAGGTACGTTAAGGCATTATACTGTATTCTGGTGTAATGCTAACTGCAGTACTCAGTGAGTAAAACTAGCCAAAGTCAGGGACGCAACTCTTACATTATTCAGTCCCGTTTATGATAAAACACAGATTCGGAACCCTGCTGAGAGACACGTCAGAACAGCGATCGTCCTATGAGCGATCATCCTAGAACATTACAGACGATAAGATTTTTTACATACATACATACATACATTCGTACAAATATACATACACATATACACGCGTACATTCATTTATACAAACATACATATCTAATGTGGTTAGTGGATTGGGTGTTGGATGTAAAGTAGTTGGAAGTATGTAATGTAGCCTACATGTAAGGTAGTTGACGCTCTTGTAATGTACTAGAAACGACCGTTATCGTCGTTGCCACTGTAAAGACCGATCGGATCATCTATCGTGTCCGATGGTCAGTTCGGTCACAGGTCGATGACCGAAACACTAAGACAGTTGTTGATGAGTTTATTCACACGGTACAACTCTGTACCTGTTAGGCTCAGTCTCTCTTTATACAGTAAAGTCAGTCGGTTGAGTTACTTACTGGCATAGCTACGTCTGTCCATCCCTCCCTGTGTCTGTGTCTGTACTCGTCTTTGTTCGTCCGTGTTTTCTGTCCACGTGGCATCTGGTCAGTCGGTCAGTGTTCGATGGTCTGGTATTTGCTCTATATACGTACATGGATGTCTCAGTCTGCGCCTGAGTGCATTAATTATATGGCGCCAGAGTTCAAGCCCTACACATATATACATGCATTCCTACATACATACCTGCATAATGTGCATATATATAGTAGACGAATCGATATATATATATATATATATTAACATCTGCTGATACTGGCTTGGCAATCTCAATAGCTTTCTTGCTTGTATATATATGTATGTACCTGGACTTTAATGAAGCGCATTTTAGGAACCCTCAAAAGCAACTTAAGGGGTGTCTAAGTTCTGCATTTCCATGGTTGGTAATAGTATTCTTGTGGGAAGGTTTGCTTTTAGCTATGGCCTAATGATCCAGTTCATGCCTGGTTAACCAGATATATCTTCAGGTCGATCAGACAACGTTAAATTTCGTGGCCTATCTTCTTTTATGCATAAGGCATTCTGCCTCATGGTTGTCTTTTATGGTCTCTTGCTATTTCTTCTATATTCTTTTACTCATGTAATAATTTAATCGCCACAATCATGCATATGCAGATGATCTTCAATTGTATTATCTTGTATCAGCTAATGAACTGTTTTGATGAATGTGTGAGTGTAGGCATCTCCGCAGTACATGAATCGATGTCTCAAAACCGAGTTTATCTCTTAATGTGAATAACACTGAAGCTATAGCATATATTGAATGGTCCTTCAAGATCTGCTCTGCCAAGTATTCATTGTTTTCCTACAAGATGCATAGATTCTCCAAATGTCCACAGTTTGCGACCTATGTGTGACTCTTAATTGGAGGTTGACACAGGAATCTCATGGTATACCAAGAATGCATCTTTCGACTGAGGCAACTCTTCCGTATTACAATCTCAATTATGAAAATATTTAACGTATTAACTTAAGCTATTGTCAACGACGGATTGTACGGCATCCATATAATGAGATGTCGTTGTATTGTATTGCATTGTATTGTATTGTATTGTATCTGAACATTTGTAAAGCGGCTCTCACAGTATTCGTTAATCAGAGGCCTGCGTTTATTGAGCCTATGTTTCTGTTATAACTCTTGTAGTGTCATCTTCTACGATTACCAAAGCGTCTGTCTCCTCTACAATGAAAAGACTTCCGCTGCTCCTTCTTCTCCGTTTCTTCCGTCCAAAGTATGCATATGTATTTCATTTGACCACTCAAACACACTTCCTCTTGTATTCGTTTCTAAGATTATCTTATTATAACGCGCAGGTTGCAAGACTTCTAGTATGGATTCCGTATAAAATGATAAAACGTTAGGCTCTATGTGCGTGCGAGAGCCCGTTCGATTGGCGACATTTCCAATTATCTGCTGCTTATAGATGCACTTGCTTTAGTGAACGTTAGCACCATAGAGGCTAGCATATACAGACATGCGACGGCGATTTCAACCCCATAATATCTTCGCGTTCATCGCAGTCTTTGTTTAAATTCTCTAATCGAACGGTATCTGCGGTGTTTGCGTCATACTGTGGAAATAGATTCCTATTTGCAAAGGCTCTTCCCGATTGACTCTGAAAATCCATCGTTAACTGCTCCAAACCTCTTTCAGTTGCTCTTTCTGTTTCTGCCTCTTTTTTCTCAACTTCCCTGCTTGCACTTGTTCTTCCACCTTCATCGATTGTTTTCTTTTCTTGTGTTCCACCCCTCTTCTAACTGGTTTATTCGAACTTTCAGATGTCCATACAAGAGTAAAATGAGTCATGATACATTTCCTCATCTCAATGTCTTGTCCTGCATTACTGTAGGCCTATCTTACCTTCGCTCACCTGACCTTATAGCCTGACCTTAACTCAGACTGTATTAGCTTAGCTTATCTTATCGTTCTGGAAATTAGTTAGGATTCTCTCGCCTAACATTGCATAATCTTCTTTACAGGTCTTTGTGTGGTTGTGGGAGACCTTGCAAGGAGTCACGACCCTCATTGTTCATCTTCTAAATGAACTGATCTCGTAAGACAAGTGTAACAGATATCGTATGATGATAGTAACCAAAATCGTATGATTATGATGACGATAATGACGACGACGACGATGCTGATGATGAAATACGTCACAGTTTTGCCGAGTAATAAAATTAGTGATAAGTTTTATGTTTACAACTTACAATTACAAATACAATTTGTACAATTTCTTGCGTTGCTCATTTTCTTAACGTCATTTATGTGACGCTAAAATAAGTTATATTGTCTGTCAACTCCACGTCAGTCGGTACGCAGGCTTGACATACTTCCGGCCATTGAGTGTTTATGCGAATATTTGTTTACAGAATGAATTGGAGCCTGAAATCAATTTTGTTCTTATGGAGTCAATCAGATTTTGCGAGTGCGGGTAAGTCAACGCGATTTCCGTTTTACCGGCTCCATTATAAGTTTAGGCTGCACTTTCAAATCTCGCGCCTGTGTCTGTGGTTCTACTCGGTTTCATGACTTCTTAAAAATCCTTCACCACTGAGTGTAAGAGTCACACCCTGGTGTATAATTAAAACCAACCATTTTATTGTAAAACAATGCATTCGGCAAAATGAAAGGTTACCGATTATTATCGGATGCCTGTTGTATTTTTGCAATGTTTGAAGAGTTGTCACGAAGTGAATCGCTTCTCCGTTGACTGTTGTTGATTAATTAGAGGCGCATAAGGATTGACGTTAAATCTTTGTCTTAGGTAGCCTACCAAACGATGCCCCAATTGGCTAAACCAGCGAGGATGCGCACGTATAAACGATAAAACACTTGCTAGACTCAAATGCCACATTTAAAGCACAACGGACTTCAATTTACTCGAGCAGACAACAGAAGAACACTGTCAGGCTTTTGACTTTCCTTTCTAACAGATGCATATTTTGCAGTCAAAACACGATGCCCATTCTTATAAATTTCCGATTGCTTTGTTAGGCAAAGTGAAGGCGCATATCCTAGAGCACCTGCGCGCTGTCAAGTACTGCAGCGTGGACCAACTTTGTCACGAACATAACTTACGTGCGTTGTATGCAGACGAATTGTTTTCTATCAACTCCAGTCCAAATCCAGAACTTTTCTCGGCTATTAATAATATATATATATATATATATATATATATATATATATATATATATACTGAAACGCGAAGACTAGAATGCAAAGCGAAAAAATAACACGAAAACAGAACAAAACACAAAAATACAAAAACACGAACTCAAGCTAAAACTCCCTCGGAGGCGTAACACTGCTATGCATTTTAAAAGAAAGAATCAGATGTCTGATTTATTTTTACTGATTTTATACAATTCTGACATCCTGATTTCAAATATGTTGATGAAATTTGGCCATCACGTCGCAATTTCGTACAAATCAAATTATAAGTTTATTGAATTTTTACATTATTGAGAAATTATTTTCTCTTTGATACACTGCAGAAAAAAATTATAAGAAAGGTTTATAAAAGTCCTGATGTCAAAATCTTAGAAACAGATGACAGTGCCCAGATGTTTACAATAATTTTATACAAAATATATGGCAAAATCTTGTATACAATGAAACTGAGACATAAACCGTCTTAGGGACAGAAACGTGTTTTCTTAGATTTTCTTGCGTGTTCTTCCTCTGACGAACAATCTCTGTTCATCATCCAGAAATAGTCCATCAAATCAAAGGGGGTTTCCAGAGAGTAGTCCAAAAGTGGTCCAAGTCCGATTCCAGGGTACCAGATCAGGAGAGGCAGAGTAGCTGTCAAGGCGGGTGTCGTTTACGGCGAGAAGAATTGGAAGGCGGAGGATCAGATGAGTCAGGGTAGGAGTATTTGAAAAGGTGAGACTTCAGTTCTGAGTGAAAGTCCGGGGGTGATAGATAGAGGAACAAGAGGAGGAGGATGAAGGACGGGTAGCAATGATGATGGAGGCACTGAGAAAGTGCGGAATTCAGGAGGGAGATCATTCCAGAGGCGTGGTGCTGTGATGGAAATGGCTCGGTTGGAGAACTTGAGGTGAGTAGTGACTGGGGGTCGAGAAAGACTGAGATAGGACGATGATCGGGTCTGAATGGTGAAGAGATCACGAAGTTACTTGGGCTGGGAATATTGTAGGGAGTTGTAGGATAGTGATAGAACTTTCTAGTGGATTCGCTCTGTGATTTTTAACTAATGGAGTGATTTGAGGATGGGAGTGATATGATGATGTTTGGGCGTTCTAGTGACAGCTCTGGCTAGTGAGTTTTGGATAAGCTGTAGATGCTTGATTTGAGTGGATTCGAGGTTGAGAAAAAGAGAATTGCAGTATTCAAGCTTTGAATGAACAATGGAGGTAGCAATTGTGGAGGCAGTTTTAAGGTCGAGCATGGGTCGTATGCGTCGGAGGTCACGAATGTGCATGAAGCAGGAGCGCGAGAGGTTGGAGATGTGGTTAGAGAAGGAGAGGTGTGGATAAAAAATAACACCAAGATTGCGAACAGGGGAGTCAGCGGTGAAGGTGAGAGACGATGAGTTAGTCGAAAGGTTTATGGAAGGATCAGGGATTTTCTTGATTTGATCAGGAAGGCCTAGGATGATGAATTCAGTTTTGGAAGGGTTAAGGCAGAAGAGATTGGATGACATCCACTCTTAAATAAGGTTAACCACGTTGAGTAGTTGTATGATGGCGGTGGAAAAAGAGTCTGGGAAGAAGGATATGAAGAGTTGGGTGTCATCTGCATAGAGATGGTGGTCGACAGAGGAGGATTTTATGAGATGGCTTAAGGGTGTGGTATAAAGGATGAAAAGTAGTGGATCCAGGACGGAGCCTTGAGGGACACCACAGGAAAGAGGAAGGGGTTGTGAGCAGTGGCTGGAGGCTTTAACAGAGAAGGATCGGGAAGACAAGTAGGACTGGAAACAGAGTGGAGCAGTATCAGAGACGCTAAACCAAGAAGATAGTCGTTGAAGAAGAAGGCTGTGATCAATGGTGTCAAATGCGGCAGAGATGTCGAGAAACCCTACGTGATACAGAAAAACGGATATCATTTTTGAAATCAGCAGACTAAAATCTTTTAGAAAAACATGTTTTTGGCAGAACATCAAAAATCATGCATAGCAGTGTAAGTTATGCACCTGCGATCTGACGTAAGACATGTTGTCTTTAACTGAAACACCAAGACCATTAACTAGATAATTAAATTCGTTCTCATAACTGAATGTTAACGACAGCATGTTGAGTGTACTATCACCAGCTCTTAGAATTTTTTAAGTAGTTTAAACGTGGCAATAACTCTCATATAGGCCTATTTAAAGTCAAAATTGCCTAAACCTACAATAAATTCTCGTAATTGATACATCTGTGTAAATCGGTGAAATATTATTGCCAACCAATGTCTGACAAAAAATAACATGAAATATTAAGCTACGAATTAATGAAACTGAAAAGGTCTTATAGTTTTCCTCCCATAGAACCAATTAATATAAATGTCTGCGTATGAACTTTTGAATCTAGTCATATAGCTTATTTCCTACCTCAGGTGGAAAACTTCGCTTTGAATAGTCTGTGAGAACAGAAAATAGAAGCAGAGAGCAATGGTTACTCTATTGACCTGCACGTCCCCAAATTGGTCACGGGCGAAGGTTGCCCATGGAAATGTTAGATTTAAAAATGCGCATGATGATTTATTGTTAATTCTAAAATGTGCGAAGGTGGGACATAGGAACCAAAATAAACGGAGAAATCCCGACAAAAATTGGCCCTTAAAGTTTCATTTATAAATTAAATTGTATACATTTGACTTTCAATTTTCAATTTCTATGCAAAAACTACATATTTTGCTACATAATCACACTAGAAAATAGTGTATGTTATATACAATTAGATACAATTACGATTGCTATAGTACATTCTTCACCAAAGTGCAGTTAGCAGTTGGTTCAATAAAGGGTATACTTACTTACTTATAAATACGATTGTAATCGTTTGTCGTCGTGCTTCATCTTCAAGGCAACGTGGTCCAGGATCTTTGAACATGTTGTCATGTGTTGATTGTGCTCTACGTGTGTGCGGGCGACTCTCAGATGGCAACTTTTTGTTCTTGATGACGTTTGACATCATTTAAGCCAGAGAGCGCCCATGATAAGCTTTTATAGCGTTGCTACATAAAAGTCAACTTAAAATTACACTGCGGTATAATACAACTAGCTCTACTGACTACATGACAAGGGAATATTGTCCACAGGTGATGCTATCGTGCAAGCTGCAAGGACATTTGTATGATTGTATATTGTAGAGAGTGAATCGAAACCGGAGCCAATCATGTGTGATCGCCCTATAGACATGTTCTATGCTTTGAGTCTTTCGAACACAACCAAACCATCGGGAAACGGAGCGATTCTCGACTGTCCTGGAAAGTGTAGCAGGTATCCCCGAAGACAGTAGCCGAACTTAACGAGAAAAAGTGTAATTAGTTGACTATGCTAGGCCCTACGATGAGATGAGACTGTAGTCTGTCTCTGGTACCTCTTACCCTTCCGCAATTGTCTTTCGCTCTGACAGGTGCCTCCCATTCGTCTTAACTGCTTTTCTAGTTATCGAAGCATTGCTTGCTCTCTGCGAACATACTACAAGTTGACACTTTACATCGTTTAACCAATGGGGGCTCCTATAATGGCACTATATAAGTTCTCGTTACGATTACAACTTCACTTCTTCCTGTCCAGTTTTATCACTACGCTATGCGTTGCACTAACTCGTTCTATCTCGTGCAGTTCACCTCGTTGCATGTTTTCTTGTCATTCTCTGTCTTGTATTGTTTTGCCTTGCATGGTTTGTGTTGTCCATTTCAGAGCCTTTGCATTTAGTCACGTCCCGGGTACCAACCTGTTTCTCATCGTAGCCGACACCACATGCACCTGCTCCAAAGACCCACCACTCTCAACCGAACGTCGCCCCGTACATTATATCCTTTATTCTACATTTACCAATGTTTAATATTTGCTACATAGCCTAGATAATGTGTTTCCTTGTGACAAGGGCAGCGCCCAGATCGCAAAACGAAATCAATACTTTATAGTTGTCGTTGTTTTCATCGTCGTCGTCGTCATCATCATCATTATCTTTATCATTGATATTAAATTCATCGTCGTCGTCATCATCATCATCATCATTGTTCTCGCCCCGCCGTCGTCCCCTTCCTTATCACTATCCTTAGTAGCATCATCACCAAGTCGTCATTATCACCATTTCTATCGTCGTCGTCATAATCATTAGCATTATATTGTAACGCCCTTTCTTGCATTGTCTTGCCTTGCCTTCACTTTGTTTTGTCCATTTGATCATATCATCATCATCGTTGTCATCTCCGTTATCGTCATAATCACCATTAGCAGCATTATCATCATCAACATCATCGATGAACAACCATTCTCATGTCGAATAACCCAGCACTTTGATTAAATGTTGCTATGTCACTTAGAATAATCCTAATCGTTATTAACTCCAAATTTCGAAAGCGCTACTTTAAAGCTAAGAGCAGGACACCAGCTTATTCGAGTGGTTGTCCAGAGATCGATGTCCAGTGGTCGTCCGAGTTCGGTTGCCAGAGACTAGAGAGAGGAGGCAGAGCAGCTGCTAAGGTGGGCTTTGTTGATGACGAGAAAGCTTGGAAAGCATAGAATCGGATGAATTAGGGCAGGAATTCTGGAAGAGGTGAGCCCTCAATTTGGAATAAAGTTAGCGACACATTGCACATGAATTGTCACGAACAAAACGCTTTGAGCGATGTCTTACAGACGCTACAGAGAGGTAGGCGGTTGAGTTAAACTACATGTATAATACATTACATACAATAGTAGGCCTACGTTGATAACCATGCAGTGAAAGTGTGGGTGCTTTTCTTTGACTGATGCTGTTCAACATAATGATTCGACGATGTGTGCAAAGCTCAGGCAAAAGACGAATCGAATGAGACCATCCTACTGCTTCTCCTCTCATCCAAGTGTAAGACATCTTTCTGCATAATATGTATGCACACGTTATTATGTTTATATTTGAACACGTAATTATGGGTGTATTTGATATCGTAATTATGTATGTATTTGGTGACGTAATTATGTATGTATCTGATGACGTAATTATGTATGTATTTGATGACGTAATTATGTATGTATTTGATGACGTAATTATGTATGTATCTGATGATGCAATTATGTATGTATCTGATGATGTAATTATGCATGTGTTTGGTGACGTAATTATGTATGTATTTGATGACGTAATTGTGAATGTATTTGATGACGTAATTATGTATGGATGGATCCAGAGTTTAACGAAATCTTATAGCAACAAAAGGCTGTTGACGTCGACATAAATTAGTTTGTCATACATGTATGACAGCTCTTATGTATGGGTTTGATGACGTAATTATGTGTGGGTTTGATGACGTAATTATGTATGTATTTGATGAAGTAATTAATTATGTGTGTATTTGATGACGTGATTATGTATGTGTTTGATGACGTAATTATGTACGTATTTGATGACGTACATGTCTGCCGCTAACAGCTCTTATGTGTTTTGCTGATTCTGCCATTTCGGCGAATTATTTTACCATTAACTAAAGGAACTGCCGGACTGTGAGATTATTGTGTGCTGCGAAGTTCATCGGCCGCAGTCATTCCTCATCCTAGATTCTACGCGGTCCGTGAACTCTGATCTCGGTATCAATGGTCAGATGAGGATGAAATCCATCGGTCGGAGTCTTCGTGTGTGCAGGAGTCCGTCACCAGTTGTGACTTATTTGAGTATTGTAACATGGTCGACAATTTGATGTTATGCCTGGCCTAAGTAATACCGATGAATGGATTGGATTGTACGTAGGCGACCCATAGTTCTTATAAACCTGTGCAGAGAAATCTTACATATCATCGTGCCGCTTGAGTGAAATTTGATATGAGCGTAGGCCTACTTTGTTCGCGAAGAGCTAATACATGGACTCGCGGTGTTATCAAGAGACATCCAGGTTACGCCTCTCTGCGTTTGGGAGTATCTTCATATGAGTCGACAACAGAGTATACGAGTGTCTACCTTAAGCGATTCGGTCATGCGTGTCAACTTCATCGAAGAAACTGGATCTGTGTAGCAAGACAGAAAACTTTGCACGGTCGCTGTCATTTGGCGAGGAAAATACATAAAAATGATCTGATATTATTCAATGACGTCACAGGACTATATGTGTGTAAACAGATAAAGCCATTGTGAACATAAAATGAACTCTTGTGGGCATGCGCATTTATGTGCACATAGTTGGGTAGGCTACTCTAGATAACATGTTTCCGGTAGCGTATTGCAAACAAAAACATCACGCTGTTCTGAACTTTCTTCTTCTCAGTGCAATACAACACCTCCCCTCCTCCAGCCATTCACGGGGAGCTGAAACACACGTTTATGTTTAACTACCAACCAAGGCGTCCTCGTAAAGATACAAATGTTCATCTCTGACTATCCGCCCACATCTAATACTTAATTTCATAATTTCATAAATTCACCATATACAGTATTAAAACCTCTTCACTGGTCGAAAACGGTGGCAAACGGTATCCAAAATTCTGGAGAACCCTAGAGCCTTTTGTATTTGTTCAAGCCCTGTCACCACATCGGTGCGTGACATCAAAAGAAGCAACTGTACATCTGATCTGCAAACGTTGTTGTTACTCATATCTGCTGTCACTTGTCAATGCTGTAAAACACGCATAAAATGCACTGTCAATTCGCCTACACGCATTAACGTAGTTAGGCCTACTACAGTTAGTAGCAGAAAGGTGTTGTCATAATTCACTAATAATACCTGTCGAATAATCGCGCCTCAACCAGTTCTTATCTTTGCATTCAACCAATGTCTCAGTCAATTTCCCTCTTGCTTTCACTCTTTCAATCAATCTCAATCAAATTTCCTCTTGCTTTCTACCAATCTTTCAATAAAAGTTTAACCTCTTTATTCTGACTTGCTGAAATGATGAACAATATATTCCAAGAAGAAATAATAGGTTTCTTTCATAATTCAGTGTTCGGTTGTTGAATTATTTCAGGAGAAACCTGGATCGTGTGGTGGAATTCGTTCTTCTTCCTCTCCTGGAATCGTGTCCTTGTTCATTTGGTGCCAGCTTCTTGGCAGCTGGATGAGACGTCGTTTTTGATGACCTCCCCTACATCCTCTTACACTCTCATCCTCTTACACTCTCCGTCTTCGTTTTAACCCTATTCGTCTCCTTTTCTCCGATTAAAAAATGTCTGTCTCCTTGAATCCCTCAATTTCTTTCTTCCTCTTCCAGATCGCTTCTTTGTATTGTTGTGTTATCCAGTGAATCCATTCTGCTCGACGTCGAGTGATAAGATACACAGAGGACTGAATTACTGATATCACTCTGCTCTTATTGTCTCTCCGTTTATGTCACTCACACGTTGTAGCTGTCCATGTATCTTTTCGTGTGGCTTTCCGTAAGACTGCGAAAGGGCCTTCGCATGTCTTCCATTTGTCCCTTCGTATGTCTCCGTAAAGCTCTCCGCGTGGGTCTCCTTGTGTGTAACCCGACAGTTCCTGCCATGTCTTCCCTGATTGTGCTCGATTCAACCAGGAATGACATTACATCTCCAGCAGAAACAGTCGCTGTGAAAAATCAAAGTTTAAAGTCCACGCTTCAAAATACGACGAAAATCGAAGAATCAAGAAAAAACTTGTCTTTCACTTCTACACTTTTGGTTTTACAGTTGTATTGTATATTTTTGTATTTAATTTGCGTTTATTGAACTTTTCTTTTTGCCTACTGGGTCTAATCAAAAAGCAAATAAAGTTGCAATAGTTAGACGTGACAAGTTAACATGCATGTTATAGCTGTTCAATATGGCAAGCATCTGATAAAGGACAAACGACATTCTGAGTCCTTACTGCAGCTGATAAGCGTATAATTTGTTTAGACAGAACCAATTAACAGTTACTCTGGTACGGTTTTCATGCTGGCATCTGGAAAAACTTGAAAACTGAGTATTTATAGAACTATCTGTATGACATAAATGCTTAATAATTCTGCATTAATGTAATGTTGAAACCAGTTTCAACAGTTAGTTGACTGTTAGTGTCCGAAATGTATAGACAACAATTATGTCTGACAATATACAAACTTTACTAAGGCAGAAAAAACACAGCCAATCCGATTATTTTTCATTTATACAAAATTTACAGATGTTGACAAAGTCAGCTTTCTTGTAATGCAATATATTATTATTTTATGCATTACAACGTAGTGTTGTGAAGATACTGCAAGTATGTGTGTATGTATGCGTATAACAAGATACATGATATAGCGCCACCACCTGTGTCTCTCAAAAACGTTGTACATACGGTTATCTAACAGTTCTAATCAAGTGTGTTTTCAGGTTAATGTAATGATAAATTTCACGTAGCGAAGTAAAGGTTACTATATTGTAATGTAATTTATGTAAAGTAGTCAAGTAATGATTCACGTAGCGCTATTTGTGAAAGCATGGAACTGCGTATACTATGCTCGAAGAGGCAGAAGTTTTGCGTGACGAATGAAGTTCAAAATGTCGTCAGCAGTGAAAGGCTTAGACTAACTGACCCCTCCTAAACCTCCCCTGTTGTAAGAGGCTGGCAGAGAAAGCAAATATGGGGCCTACATTGGAAAATAACAAAATACTTAAGTAAGTAGAGAAGCGAACAAGTATAATTCAAGTATTGTAACTCACTGTATGCAAGTACATACGTTACTGGGTATTTCATTCAGTTCATTCTTCAATTCAGAACTTTTATATAGCGCTTCTTCAAATATCAGCTCAGAGGCACTCCGAGTCTTAATCCAGCGAATGAGAAGAGTCTGAGAATACGGACTAAAGCCAGTGCATGTATTGTCGCTCTTTTGATTAAACAGACTGTTTCGAAACAGACTTAGCAATGGCATAGTCAGAGGCGTAACTTTGGTCTAAAAAGTGGGGGTACCAATTCCTTTACACACACACGCGCGCGCGCGCGCGCACGCACACACACACCAGTCTTGTTAAACCTCAAGACCAAGACCAAGACTTTGAACCTCGAGACCAAGACCAAGACCAAGACTTTGAACCTCGAGACCAAGACCAAGACTTTGAACCTCGAGACCAAGACCAAGACTTTGAACCTCGAGACCAAGACCAAGACTTTGAACCTCGAGACCAAGACCAAGACTTTGAACCTCAAGACCAAGACCGAGACCAAGACCCAAAGAAATCACATTCAGGCCAAGAATTTTTTTCCTTACACAAAAAATTGTGGAGTCGATATTTTAATGAAAACGTAAGTCTTTGATTTTATTCAAGCATATTAATTTTAAATGCAGACTGCAGAGAATTCAGAATTCGTATTTACAAAAGTCCTTCATGCAAAATGTTATTCCAAATGCCTTTTGTATTTTATAAAAAAAAAAACAATTCGCTCAGAATTTTCTAACCAAGACGTGCCTTGTGGGCTTCATAAAAATTCCGCCATGTGAAAAATACTTTCCATGGCTAGGTGCTGAAGTCGCTGGCACACAGTAGCTTTTCAAGCACTGGATGTAAATATACAAATCGTGAGCCTTTTTTAAATCCTCCCATGGTCTATCCATCCTGGCTTCAGAAACAAGTCTCGGCAGGGCTTCCATATATAGGCCTACAGCATAACTTAGTTGCTGCTGCCGATGGGTTTTCCTGACCAACAAGACTTGTATCCGTCCGTAGGTATTTGTTGCAGGTTATGATGCAAACAGGTTTGATAAGTTTTTAAATTCTTGAGTTTTGTTAGATGACTGTTCTTATTGACAGCCGGTCTTGGTCTTGGTCTTGCGAGACCAAGACCAAGACTTTGAACCTCAAGACCAAGACCAAGACCTTGAACCTCAAGACCAAGACCAAGACTTTTGGTCTCAAGACCAAGACCAAGACCAAGACTTTTAAAAACGAACTCGAGTGCACTCTAGACCAAGACCTCGTCTGACACACACGCACACGCACACGCACACGCACACGCACACGCACACGCACACACGGCTTGGATATGTTTAACCAAGTACAGTTATTGATCCTGAGACTGTGAGGGGACTGAGGGGTGAGGAGTCAAATCAAAGCCGACAGTATGAGTGTGGGTTTATAAACGAATTTGTAACTGATGAAGGATATAGAAGCTTGCGCTGACCAACATTTCCACATCCCGATTTGACTAAGATGACAACTTTAAGGCGGAGAGCGGGTGATGTCCGATCTTTCCAAGAAGAGTGTAGCCGTGGCCCAGATATGTGGCGCTTGCGGCTGGCGGGTCGGCCTGTTGGGTGACCTGTGTGGCTGACAGTCTGCCTGTCTGGCTGCCTGCGACTCACTTCGTCTGGCTTTCGGTTTTCCTGAGTGTCAAAGTATTATTGTGGTACATCTCATCGCTCTGTCTACATACATGAAGCATCTCCCCAGACTGCGATCTTTTGGAAGGCAAAACAATGAAATATTGATTGGCATTGTTTAAAAAGTGGGGTTCGGTACCCCCAGTCCATGAAGTGGGGGAACCCCTCGTAACCCCCACTAATTACGCCTATGTCCATAGTTAGAAGAACTTAGTTCTGGGATCGTTAATCGTAAGCCTATGTAAAATTTATCAGTCAACTTGGCACATACTCTGCTCTCCATCCTTTTTTTGGTTGGTTAAAAAAATAAACTGGCGTGCTCGATAGTGTAGTTATTAGCGTGCTGAACTATCAATCGAGAGGTTTGGGGTTGAAATTTGGTTCGATATTTCTACTCTACCTGCGCCCCCTAGCCAACTCAGCTATAATGAGTACACTTACCGTACACTGTCGGTGGGAAGATGAGACGGCGAGGGAGAGGACTGGCCACCCGCCCTCTTATGCAGAGGCTAAGAGAATGAAGTCGCTAACTCTTCATACCCATGGCTGCCTCAGGGCTAGCTTAAGGGACTGCTCTTCTAAAAAATAGAATGCGTATGAACGTAGGTTTGAAGGTTACATAGATTTCTTATGGTGTTGAATGGCTGTGGTTGTGTTTGCCCTCAACCTTTAACCCTTTAATCTCAGGTCTACCCTTGTCCGAAGGGGTTTCTATACAACTATGTTCTCTTACCTTTGCATACCTGCCAGGGCTTATGGCTACAGTCGTCTGCAAATCAACATTCATGCACGTCTGTATAAGGCTAAGCAGGATGTCATAGAGAGTGCTTGCAGTCGCCCTATTCAGATTCAACGACCATAAAATTATGAGCGAATTTAAAAACCTAATACATATTGAACGAAGTTTCTTAGTCAACTATCAACCCACAGAGGCCACACAAAGAATATTGCACTACAAGTGGCCATGATTTGCATAGGAATACAATGTCTTATATATACAGATACGTATATATAAGAAATTATATATGAAAGCCATTTTGTAGTCACGCCCATGCGCCGCTATACTGTGGTCTTTCACGCGTGAAAACACAATAAATATATATATATATATAAATTATATATATAATATATACAATTATGTATATCCCTGTGGTTCTCTCTTATACCTGTTTTCTCTACTCTCTATTCATGTTATCCATATGTATGCATATGCATATGTACATGTATATATCTATATACTTGCATATGTATAATACATGTCTTTGTATATTGGTATGTAAATCATGGCATAGGGGCTTATATAAGGTTGATATGGTTTTAGTTGACCGTAGCAAACTAAGGCCTATAAGGTCGTTGTTTGTGTAGACCTACGCAGGGCTGTGCATCGTCGTCGTTAACCGTGACCAAACCTAGGTCGACAGGTAGACGAAGTTTAGTCGTTTAGCAGTTTTATTGAGTTGCATTGTCTTTCGAAGCAGAAGACGATTTGAATCTGAGACGCTATGTCGACGGTTCGTTTCCTATCCCTGTTCGTTGTGTTGGGTGTTGTCGGAGGAATCGCTGTCGTCCTCGGAGGTTCTGATCTGATGGAGGAAGCGATGGATCGACGGCTGAGAACTCTTCGAAACGATCTCATCAGGGCACAGTCACATGCAAGCGACTTAAAGGTATAGACTCATTCCGATTTGGTTCATTATCGATCTGACACAATCTGAAACAGTCTGGTCTCATCTAATCTGATTTGATTTATAATCTTATTGGGTCTGATATGATCTGCTCTGTTCTAATCTGACTTTATGTGATGCAATGTAATGTGCTCCCGTGCACCTGATCTGATCTTCAATAGTTACCTTGAAGAGCGCACTATATAAGTGTCTAGTTGATTGATTGATTGATTGATTGATTGATTGATCGGACCGATCCAAGCTTATCTAGTGTGATCGGATCCAACCTGATCTGTCGTGTAATGTAAGTTCGCATCTAATCTGACCTAATCCGATTTAGTTTAATATGATTTAATTTAATAAGATATAAAATGGTCTTATGTGAAGCAGTATAGGTCTAGATGAAAGGACATTCTAAAGTCACTTGTCGTTCTTAAAGGACTCTTGTACCACTGAGGTTGGCAGGGAGAAGGCGCACTTTACAAATGCTCAGTTTTGCCATATTACATATATGCATATATATATATATATATATATATATATATATATGAAATTTTACTCCTGTGTGATTGATAGGAGCTTGGTCAGTCGAGAAGTCTGACTGATCTCCTCGAAGGATTGGATCAAGAAACGGACGAAAAGTTGACGCAAAAGAAAAGCAATACTGACGATAAGAATGTTGACGAAAGAGATTTAAAAGATGCTGGAGATGACGATGATGACGATGATGAGATTGATGGAAGTGATGTTTCCGATGCAATCTTCTACGTCGCTGTAGCCCTTGCGGACGAGATCAAAGCTACTTGTAACATAGACATCGCTGCCATCTTCACAGGATATTCACCCGGTATGTTCATCATCAGTCGGTAGACGTTGTATGCTTCTACCCAGGACAGATGTGATCCATCGAAAGGAACAAGCAGACTTACATTGTTAAAGTCAGGGCTCATCTAAGATATAACAATGACTTCTGTAGCGCCGTTCTCGCAATATACAAGACGTCCGTCGCTGGTTCTAGAATGTCTTTCCTCCTCAATAATTTCATCAAGTGAAATTGTAGTCAATAATCATAATCGATTTGTGACGTTCATTCGAAATCTCTATGGGCCAGGAAAATAGAAGGCTATAGTGTATGCTGAGTAAATTAGCTGAACAAATGAATTCAAATCTTTAGACAAGGATGATATTAAGGAAGATACCTGTCGTGATCTTATTAAATTTACCGCAAAATGCTATGACACATCAGTGGTAGATTTAGTATTTGGCTTCATTATTTTGCTGACGTACTTAGAGCCTCGCGATTAATTCCAACGGAAGTGGGATGACCTTATAACTCTTAATTACGGTATTCAAATCTAGTCATGGCACCACTGACCAGTTATGGCACCACTGATCAGTCATATGGCACCACTGACCAGTGACCAGTCATATGGCACCACTGACCAGTCATGGCACCACTGATCAGTCATAGAACCTCTACCGTGGACGACGTCATTGGACAATTGCCTTCTGAGATGCTGCAGTGCTTCAACCAGCAAAATGGTAAATGCTAAAATGAGCAAGACTAAGGCATCTTCTACTGAATTATTTGTATTCAGCATCCTTGATGCAGAAGACTCAATCACATAATCAATCTCATTCAGACAGAAACCAAACTACTCGAGGAGAAACATGGCACGCATTTTTCGGTTTCAGAGCCGGTCCATTGGCTTGAAAGTCAGAGGGAATGATATGATGTAGTTCAATATGATGCACAAATCAGGTTAATATCGTTTTCTTTTCAGCCACTCTGGCAGCGGCCAACGATGCTGGCACGAAGCTAGGTGCAGCTACGAAAGCCCTCAGCGATGTTCTCGCATCCTCTCCGGGATTTGCCGACGACCTTCAGACCTTCGTCGACTGTATGTTTCCATTGCTATGATGCGAATATATGTCTATACACAAAAAAATGCTATAATAAATCATAATAAAGAGGAATAACACTTTATGTTTGTTGATCTAATCTACTATGACCTAGAGAACCGTTATTCATTTGTAACTTCCATCACGCCATTGTCTAATGCATAAGGTCATATCCGATGGCGCACCAAAACCAACCCCATAATGAGGTCAATACCCAGAAGAAGAAAAGAATCGGAATACACATCACATCAATCGGTGGTCGCTTCAAATGAAGCTTTAGTCAAAAGTCATAATCCGATGGTGAATCCAGGTCGAAATCCCATAGGTCATTAGGAAACCAGCATAGGTCAGGCAGTATTGCGTGGCAAGTTGAGACAGATAAGAAATGACCTCAAAGATATGTCTCTGCTTGTTATATTAATCAAAGACGCATCTCGCACCTTCCGCCAACACTTAAACACTTAAACACTTAAACACTGTTCTCTTTCGCCAGGGCTAGACTGGGAGCTCCTCTTAGTAGGTATTTAGGGCGCTATATAAATGCTATGAACGAATTCATGAATAAAGAGCCGACTTTGGATAAGTCACTGAGAATGCCCGGTAACCCAACGTACGTTGTTCTGTACGATGCTCAGCAATGGTTAGTGTACTTTTGATTGAGTTGCTTATTAGGCTATTTGGTTTTTAGGTGTAAGCAATGAACAGACTTAAATCGGCCGATTTAAATTCTAAAACCTTGTGAGCTGCAAGACATATTAAAAACTTGGCAACCAGTGTAATGAATGCAATATAAAGGTAATAATATTATACATTTTTATGTCTAAGATATAAATTTGTGTGAAATGTGTTGAATGTTTTGAACTCTGCTGTCGTTTTGTGCTGCTGTACCGTTGTAATTCAGCAAGTGATATGTTTATCTTCACAGCGAAGACCTTCAAGACATCAGACGTTGCCGCAAACATTGACAAGGCCCTTGATAAGATCGATAAGACACTGTCAACCGTCGAAAACAAAGTCTTCTGCGCCCAAGCCCAGTTGATCGCCACCCGTCTACAGATAGCCCTATTCGGTAACCCATCAATCAATCACCCGATCAATAAGTCAACGAGATTGCGCAGATTTTAATGTAAAAATAATCCTCTAAATCCCTGGGAAACATGGCTCTAAGCAATGCAACACTCTCTGCTGCCGTTGGTTCTTGAATATGCTCCAGAGAAGAGAATGAATTGTTTACAGCAATCGTAGCATATATGCATGTACTTATGTGTGTTTGCATATACGTATGCATGTATATGTGTTAAGGCATCTATATATATATATATATATATATATATATATATATATATATATATATATATATATATATATATATATATATACAGCGCCTTTTAAGAACCTTTCAAAAAGTCCAAACGCAATTTGTTAGTGACTTTTGTTACGTTGTTTAGTCAGCCGATCTTCTCCTCCTTCTCCTCTTGCCCCTCATTCTCTTTCTTTCTTCTTTGTCGTTCTTCTTCGCCATCATCATCATCATCATCATCATCATCATCATCATCATCATCATCATCATCATCATCATCATCATCATCATCATCATCATCATCATCATCATCATCATCATCATCATCATCATCATCATCATCATCATCATCATCTTCTTCTTCTTCTTCTTCTTCCTTTTTTGTCTTCTTCCTTTTTTTCTTCTTTTTGTTTTTTTCTTCTTCTTCTTTTTCTTCTTTTTGTTTTCTTCTTCTTCTTCTTCTTCTTCTTCTTCTTCTTCTTCTTCATCCTGCTCTTCCACTGGCACTCCTCTACTTCAGATTTCTCAAGCTTCAGATCTGACGTGTCTACGCTGATGCATGAATAATCGCATTACATCAAGTATGGGCCTACGTATACAGGTATCCATCGTAAAGGGACCATTGCCGTAAATGGTTTCTGCAGGCATCGCATAAAGCACAACATTTAACCATAAATTAATCCTAACGTTT
Organism: Allolobophora icterica; assembly: GCA_963556255.1. Classification (NCBI taxonomy): domain Eukaryota; kingdom Metazoa; phylum Annelida; class Clitellata; order Crassiclitellata; family Lumbricidae; genus Allolobophora; species Allolobophora icterica. The sequence continues at coordinate 43,597,659 of OY744609.1, read as the reverse complement.
CAATTGACAGGTGGCATTGGATTTGCCAATGGATACATGTGCAACAAAGTCTTCGTCGAACTTGGTCAGTACATCTTCAGAAACGATCATAAAAATACGATCTAATCGCACATCTTTGTAGCGCCGCTACAGAGATTCCGATGCTGACAATTGACGATGTATTGGATTTGAGGGACTTATATCAAAAGCAGGGCACCGTTGCTTAGTGTCAGATTTCATACGATAAACCCGGAATCGAACTCACCCTAATTCTCCCTCTGCAGCAGAGCTTGCAAACAAAGCTGAAACTTCATTATTCAACGCTGTCTTGTGTAATGAAAACCTTCACTAAGATGTCTCTTCCCTAACCATCATTTAGCTCCCTATTTTCTTAGAGGTGGACCTCATAACTTTAACCTCCCTGATAAAGACTCACGAAACTTTATTTTTCGTATGTTATTTGACAACTCATACTAAGCTATAACTTCCCTCAATTCTGTTTTTCTTGTACATGTCCCTACAGCGTTTTGCCTGTTGTTCTACTTAATAAACGAATATAAACATAAACAATTAAACATAAAACTGCAGAGGCAGAAAGACTCGAGTTTCTCACTCTGGATCAGAGCTCTCGTTCTCGTCTTAACTTTGACTGTATACCTTCGAATGATTATGATATAACTATAGATGAAATGAAACTGGCGATCTTACGACTTTCGGTATAATAACAGCTCTATATATAAGTATGCATGCGTGTTTCATTTATATGGAAATGGCGATGAATGTCTAAGTATATGAGAACAGATATGGTTGTTTGGAAACGGTCATTTGCTGGAGTAAATTTATCGAGGTTGGGCAGATTTTCGCAATTGTTTTTATGACCCGTTGTTAAGACTTTCCCTGTTGGGACTTTTTGTCCTCCTACATAACGCATAGATGCTATACGTTATAAAAAGGCTATTAAGGTTATAAAACAGAACGCAGACGATATTGAAGATACTGAAGACGCATGGTGTCACAAGTTTATGTAAAAAGTTAGAACATGTTTCTGTTCAGTTCGGTATCATCACCTGAACGCGACAAAACTACTGGAGGCGTCAAAAAGTGAAGAGGATTTCGTGAAGAACTGCACCAAGAACCTCGTCGAAGACATCACCTGCTACGAGAAAGAACTGGAGGCTTACAACAAGATTCTTCCGACGACGACATTCACAGGTTTGTCTTGTACATTAGATTAACACCAAATTCCGTAAATTGTCTGTATTGCTTAATCACCAGAACAATACAATTGATGTTACACGTGGAAAAGATGACGAAGATTGAGAAGGCTGAGAAGACGTTTGAGAAGATGAAGAATACGCAGATGATTACAACGAATTTCACTATAATGATGTAGAAAACTACTACGACAAAGATGCTGCTGATGACAGTGATGACTACGACGACAGTGATGATGATGGCAATGATAATGATAATAATAAGGATGACGTCGACGACACTGACAATTATGATGGTGAAAATAATGATGATAATGATGATGATGATGATGATGATGATGATAATAATGATGACAATAATAATGAGGGTACTGGTGACAATGATGATGATGGTGATGATAGATTGACAATGATGATGACAACGATGATGGTGATGATAACCGCAGCGGTGATGATGATGATGTTGTTGTAGTGGCGAGTCCATTGCAGACGGTGGCCTTCACAGCTGACTTCCTGATAGACTACGGCGTTGTTCTGATGTACCATCGCGTCGTTCTGCAACTCGAGGCCGAGGTCGTCAAACTCTGCGCCTCGGGAAAAAAAGATGACAATAAGGATGATAAGAAGAAGGAAGTGGAGAGCCTGGAAGAGGACAGTAAGCAGACCGATCATTCACTCATCAACTACAACACATCTATAGACAGTGCAGCGCCATCGTCATCTTCTTCATCGTCATCATCGTCTTTGTGGTCATCATCATCATCTTTGCCATCAGTATCATCATCGTCTTCATTGTAATCATCATCACCTTGGTCGTAATCATCATCATCTTAGTCGCCGTCATCATCATCACCTTCGTCATCATCATCATCATCTTCTTCGTCGTCATAATCATCATCGTCTTCGTCGTCATCACCATCATTACCACCAGGGGCGTCTACACCATAGAAACCTTGGAGCAAATGCTCCATCCAAAAAATAGGGGGGGGGGAGAACTGTCACTGTGTGCAACAATTTTAGGGGGGAGGAACGAGAAGGGTGGAACAGACGGGGAAATGGGACGTTGCTCCAATGACTTAGGGGGATAGACGCCCCCGATTACCACCAACACCATCAGTACCGTCATCATCACCAAAAATGTAACTGCGATCCTTGTATATGTCTTGTATATATGTATGTATGAATCAAGGTATCTTACTACGCGGAAAGAGAAACTTAGACAGGACCGTCTCTGTCTCTGTCTGTCTGTCTGTCTGTCTGTATCTCTGTATCTGTATCTGTTTCTGTTTCTGTCTCTGTCTCTCTCTCTCTCTCTCTCTCTCTCTCTCTCACTCTCTCTCCCTCCCTCCCTCCCTCCCTCCCTCCCTACCTCCCTCCCTCCCTCCCTCTCTCTCTCTCTCTCTCTCTCTCTCTCTCTCTCTCTCTCTCTCTCTCTCTCTCTCTCTCTCTCTCTCCCTCTCTCTCTTAATTAATATATAATATGTACACGTGTCTGTAGATTCTGTATGTTTGTATATCTCTACGCACATCTACACATATACATGCGTGCATTATGTATATATATAAATATATGTATATAATTATATATATGGACGTTTTATTTAGGTATATGAACGTTTATATAGCGCCTTCTGATATCTCGCTTCACTTAGAACGCACAATTCTGCCATATGCGAATTGCAGGAAAAGTCTCCATCAGCAGTTCTCGCACACCGGTATAACTATGCCAATGTTCTTTCGTTCATAGTCGGCTGATGACAAGCGCTTTGTTCTTAAAACTCTCTTTGCCATCATTATCATAATTATATGCTGTTGACTCAGACCAATACTCCCATCACAGCAGCAAAACTCACTACGATAGCAAAATGAACCGGTAAGATCTCTACGGTTATCACTTTTATGTAATAGAATTATCAGAACAACTAATGCTTTAGGCTATACGACTTCAATTTCAATACTTCTGATAAATCAAATCTGTTCTCTTACAACATACTTTCATTTTCACTTTCGCTTTCCCTTTTGTTTTTCACCTTCGTGTTCACTTTTCCGTTCGTTTCGGTTTTGCTTCAGCCGAGAGTCTGACGGATCAGCTGCAGAAGCTTCTGAAGAAGCTGAATGAGGTTTCGGCTAAGAAGAAGGAAGCTCAGATGGCCTTAAGCGGTGGAAGAACAGGAGTTCATAGCAGCGATGAAAGACATGACAACGAGCCAGAAGATGACGACGAATCTGAGCACTCGCCAAGTCAAGACACTGAACATGCCATGCCTTCTGCAGGAGAAAAGACGGCCATCAAGAAATCTTTCTACAGGGAAAGGGAAGATTAGACAGCACGGCCCCATCACTCCCTCTCTCTCGTGCTTAAGTAATTAGTTAATTTGCTAAACGGTTAATCAATTGAAGCAACTGCGCTTTCAAATGTAGTTTAAAGCGGGCAGTGGAGAATTGGTTGTTCGATATGGAAGCAAATTTTTTTACAAACTTCAATTAATCTACAGCTTAGCTTTTAGAAGTTTCAATGCATTGAACGATGATTTGTTTTACGTTTACTGCATATGTTCACTCTATGCGTCTTACTTAATTGGCAGAATTCCATTTTTCACAATTGGTGTAAGTACAATAGTTGCATTAAAATGAAATTCACTTAGAATTTAGAGTCGGACCATTTCGTTATTGACTTTCTATGACTTTTAGTTTAAATTAAGATTATAATTTCGTATTATCAGTGTATGATCAATGATCAATCATGTATACCGTGCTTTTTGTTAATAGTGCACTTGTGTCTCCGTTAAAGTGCAATTCTTTCATGTAACATATGTCACCATCTGTTAAATTGCTGGTGGAAATAGGAGACCATAATTGCAGAATATTTAGTTGCTTTTCGCAAAGCCTTTGACCTTAAATTCAATTACCTATCGAGTGAAGAATCTGTAATCTTGTAATGCTACTTGGTGTTCAGTAAACTGGAGAAGAAAAATGCTTTTAATACCCTATTAGTGTCTCAGTTGGTTTAAACCAATGATAGTGACTAATATCGAAAGAAGGTAAATTTTTTGTAAAGTTAAATAAATTTCGTTATGCTTGTAGAGCAACATTTCTCTGTGCGGGGACGACCGTTTTTGTTGATAGTCGGCTGAAACATAATTGACTGGTGTAGATCGCGAGTTTTACCTTTTCATTCAAATGCAGCCTATATACTATTGCGGCTTATTTCTTTGTGACATTGAGAAACTACTGCTAAACTCATCTAATTTTGCTTTGCAAATATACGCTAATCTCTGACCTATTGCCCCTCTGCCTGTAATAGTCCTACAAGAGGAGTCTGCTGTTGATCTATAGATGTGTTGGGCGTTTAAGAAATGCTCCACGTCAGAGCCAATAATTCACGCGTGTCAAAGGAAAGCCTTGGCAAACATCGATCAGTTTTTATGAAGAAAATGAAGGATTCTTGCTGTAGATGACGCCGATGGCTTTGGTTGGACACAGTATACCCGATTGGTTAGAGCGGTTGCCTTGTAAAACAGAGAGTGCGAGTTCGAGCCTTTCCTTAGACGGTCACTGTGTGGGTAACTCAGCAAGTCCTTCGCTCACAATAGCTCAGCGCCTTCAATTGATGTCTGATCATTAGATAGAGGCGCTCAATAAATGCATAATAGTATACGATTTTAATCAGCCCATGCAATCTTGGGAACATGACCATTGGCATCCCAACTCAAAATTTGGAAGTGGCACAGTGGCCGAACAGCTAAGTGTCGGCTTTTCATCGTCGCGATCCGGTTTCGAATCCCGGGCCTCTAACGTGAAGTAAGATAGATCGCATTCTCAAACTGTGCGCGTAACGTTGGAGGCCATCATCTTCGATACAATTGCCTTCTTAAATCCAATGCCAACTTTAATAAATAAATTCTAGAGATTAGAGTGCCGTATATTCGTAGACAGTCGATAAGATCGAAGCAACGATTCAGAAGCACTTGGGTCGCTAAGCAGTGGCTTGAGGTGGATTCGAACCTGCAACCCTCCGGTTACAAGGCACCGACCTACACCACTACACCACCGCGTCCCCCTCTTTGTAATACGTGCTCGTTTGGTCTCCGAATGGCGTACTTTGGTTCTCGGCAATTGGAGTGGTTATAGATTAGATAGGCGTAGTAACAAGAGAATGATCTTCATTTTGTCTCCTGTCGATCGTGCAAAATTACCCTCAAGCGTCTTAGTGACATATACGCCATATTGGTTGACTGGGCTTCAATGTGCTTCATTGGCCAACGGAACAAAGCAAACTAATGGTGGCATGTTTTGCAAGCTTCTTTGTTTATCGATCCAGCATCAACGCCAACGACCTCAGCAACTCTTGATCGGTGGAAGTTTGTCACGACATCACTGACTATCACATTGCACGACAGACAGTAATTGTGTCTCCCTGAGGAATACCGCTATAGGACATTTTATGTCGTGTTGTTTTGGGTCTCATTCCATTAGTGTTAGAAATCTTCGTCCCTAATGCTGCCAGAGATCGACACAGTGTTTCTAGTGCTTAAACTAAGCTGAAGCTTCAATGTGTTGATCTATGCACTGGAGAATTGTGACCAACTTATGATGTAAGTAGGTTGCTGCGATCAGTCAATCTGAATATTACAGTGATGCGTCTGGGCGAAGGGTGCGTCTTGGGGTACTTTCCCCTATACAGAGTTGCTAACTCTGTCTGACTTTCTTTATCAATTAATATATTAGTGCTAGATTTCGTCGGCTGCCGAAAACGGCCAACGATGTTTTGGCTGAGTAAAAAGATAGAACCAAGTGTAAAAATTATGTGGAGCATCTGTTCTAACATAAACAAGAGTCACTCAGGAGCTTAGTTAAGATGACGGTCAAGATATATCTCCAAGGATCTATATATGATTATGTACATATTATTACTTATATATAAGTATGTTCAGCCCGGAACATTCGATCTGTAGTCCTGTAACACCAAGCGCTAGTGTGGCTCACAGACGTAAATCGTTTGGCTTGGAATAAGACTCATTGTAACTTACAGCCAGACAGCAATATATCTTTTATTTTCTTTCTATGTGTAACGTCTTTACCTGACGACCAAGCACACATCGATTATTCTCAGCGGCAGATGTTGAAGGCTTCAAAGATAACTCCCAGTCGATCAGTCACACTCCGAACATGTTCAGTAGTCGTGCAGAAGTCGTTGGTTGCAGACCACAGTTGTTTTCACCTGGCCACATTTCACATCGTGAGTTGAATGGACGATCAGTCGTCAATGCATCAAAAACATCACCAGCCGATGCTTAGTGACTGTCTATGTGGGCGTGTGTCTGTGTATGTGTGTGTGTCATTATGTCTGCCAGTCTGTGCCAGTTTGTATTTTGTGTACGTGCTTCGTTGTAAAATTGAACAAATGAATCAGGAAATCTGCGTTCGGGTGAAGTCTTGATTCATGGGTTTATCACTAGATCATCGTCTCCTCCTCTTTTTTCTTGTTCTCCCTTCTCCGCCTTTCCCTTTCTTCCTCCTCTTCCTCCTTTCCTTTCCTTCCTACTCCTCCTTTTCTTTTCTTCCTCCTCCTCTTTATCGTCCTCCTTCTTAACCTGTTCGATCTTTGTCCTATTCATCCTGTCGCTCCACGTTTACGACCTCCTGTCGCGCTAATTCCTTCTGTTATCTTCTGTTCCTCTGCCTCCCACTCTTTCCATTGCGTTCTCTCTCGTTTCTCTCTTTTTCTTGTTGTCGTTCGACCTCTTCCTCTCTCGTTTTCCGTTATCTTTCAGTTTCTTCCATCGTATTATTCTTTTCGTTTTTCCTTCTCTTCATCCTTCTTTTAACTTCCGCCCAACCAGCTTCTCATCCCTCTCCATCTCAGATGCTCCTCTTCCCTCTCCATCTCAGATGCTCCTCTTCCCTCTCCATCTCAGATGCTCCTCTTCCCTCTCCATCTCAGATGCTCCTCTTCCCTCTCAATCTCAGATGCTCCTCTTCCCTCTCCATCTCAGATGCTCCTCTTCCCTCTCCATCTCAGATGATCCTCTTCCCTCTCAATCTCAGATGCTCCTCTTCCCTCTCCATCTCAGATGCTGCTGATGCTGCTGTCGATTTGTCCGTAGATTCGGATTGATGTCTAGCGTGATTGATTACACTAAGAACCCGATCGCCTATAGCTACATCTCTCTTCGTCTTCCCCACCTTCCTCTCTTCCTCTCTCCGTCTTTCCCTCTCTTTCTTCCTTACTCTCTCCATCTTTCCTTTCCTTTCTTCTTTTCTCTCTCCGCTTTCCCTTCCTACATTCCTCTCTTCGTCTTTCCATCCCATTTCCCTTTCTCTCTCCGTCTTTCCATCCATTCCGCCCTTCTTCTCTCTATCTTCCCTTTACTTCCTTCCTTCCTCTGTCTTCCTTAGTCTCTCCAACTTCTCCTTAATTCTGTCCTTCCTCTTGCGTTTCTAATACATTCCTCCCTTCCTCTCTCCGTCTTTCCCTCCCTCCCTCCCTCCCTGTCTCCGTCTTTCCTCGCTTCCTTCCTCTGTCCGTCCTTCCTCCATTCCTCTCTCCATTCTTTCCTCCTTCTCTCGTAGCCTTCTGCCGTTTTCCATTTCGTTTGATGTCGCTTCCCGATCCATGAGAATTTCTTCGTAAGCCAATTATCCATGTTTAATAAACGAGGCGCCGCTGAAACTAATGGCGTCTCCTGTCGACAGTTTCCGTCGAAACAGATCTCTCTCATGGTCGACCGCGCTTCACAACGATACATCTACATCTAACACTGGCAGTAATAATAATAATATATATTTGATTAATGTGTGTATATATTACCCATATATGAGCGTATGGCTCATTTTAATATATTTATATGAGCTTATAATATACAAGATTTTTTTATATTCGATCATCAACATTACTTACGGACAGTTTAGATAATTGATCTTATATAATATATAGGGGTTTATATTATATATGTATTTATATTTATATATATTTATATTTATATATATGTACATATATAATATAGGCCTACATTACCATCGTCGAAGCACCGAAATGTCCAAGCTGAAAAGTATTTAGACAGATAAGCTTATCGCTGCACGCGTGTGGATGTAAGCGCGTGGGCGGGATGGTGCTTGTGTTTGGGTGGTAGGAATATTTCTGTAAGTACGGGAGGTTCTTTTGATAATTTGAACGTCATAGAACAGATGCTGCAATCAAAGGACTGCACCGTTGCCCATACCCTACCCTAATGTCTTTCATGTGCCTCAGAGTAACGTATGTGGTCGGTCGATAGAGGCGCATATATAGTACTTTCAAGAGTACCAAGCAATTAATATTCAGTTAACACTGGATACAATATTATTATTCGTCAAGTGTTTTCAAAGCATGACGTCATCGCAGTTGCTTCGCCGCACATTTGATGTCGTTTATTAATCGTTACTATAGCCTATGAGATTTGTTTAGCGCCTCTGTTTATTTCACATTGAATTCGCAGACGACATCTGAACGAATAATTAGTCTTCGATGAGTTCAAGTAATCTCTTTTCAGAGGCAGACGCAGACAAATGCCGCTCGAGTTTATAGTGAAGATAGTTCAGCATTGTCATCTGCCGGTCACTTTGCATGGTCATCTGCTGGTCACTTTGCATTGTCATTTGTATGGTTCCAATTGCTGTTTGCTGCTTTCAAGTTTGCGGTTTACAGGAGACATGCAAAATGTAAATCTCCGAAATTTCTTAGCGCCCTACAAAAGCTGCTTCGGGCTTATTCAAGATAAAAGAATGTTGGAACATTACTAGATACAATTCTTCAGAAATGATTGGATAGTGTCAGCTTAAGCAAAATGGCGATTGAACTTGATTCACTCGTCTGCAGACTCCTGCGATGGTTCCATTTGCAACCGATATGGTTCAGTGACCTTGGCAAGATCGGTTAAATCAAGGTCATTATACGGGTGGCTGAGTTTGCCTACGCCACAGAGACGAAATGATAAATGAACACAGTTAAGACGAGCAAGAACCTGGTAATTAATAGAGATTCAAGGCAATGTGAAGTAAGATCAGGGAAAGCAATGCCACGTGATCTTTAGGAGATAGTATAATCACTGATGGTTTACTAAATTAAGACGAGATTAAAAAATTTAAAATGATATCAATTTAGATAAAACGGAAAAGATAAGATAACACAAGGCTAAGAAAACAACCGAGACATTGTAAGATGAGAAACACGAGTGAAATGAGGTCAGATAAGCAAAGTAAGGATAAGACAGAATATTTGAAGTTAAGCTGCGGCGACAGAAAGCGAAGATGAAATTCGCATCGATGTGGTTTCGTTTGGAGACTGACCGAAGAGCGGTGACCACTGCGATGGTCATTTGTTTCTGGTCATCCGTCTCGATCCATTCACCGTCACCGTGCAATCGGTGCTTGACGACGAAGACAACGGCGAGGAGTAGCACTGACCGAGGAAGACCTTGCGGAAGGTCTTACGAAACTGTGCGCTCATGATGCAGTAGAGGATGAAGTTGGCTGAGCTGTTGATGAGTACGAGGATGTCCCAGAAGTCGCCTAGCGGTACGTAGACGTGGTCGAATATGTAGTTATCGACGCCGCTGAGGAGTGCCAAGACCCCCTGCGGCAGTTCTGTGATCACGAAGGACAGTACAACGACGACGAGCATATGAGTCGTCCGATCGTTGTCCCCCGTGCGGTCCGAAGACCCTCGTCGTCCTCCACAGCGCAGGCTGAGGCGCCGGCGGTTAGCCTCCTTCATCGCTCGGATGAGCAGAGTACTGAGCACCGTGAGCAGGATGCACGGCGCGACCTTCAGCACGACTCCGAACAGCCAGAAGTTGAAAACCTTGAACGATTCCGTCACGAAGTCGTTGTAGTTGAACCAGTATCCCCCGTGTTCTAGTCGTTCCCATCGGTAGAGTACGTAGTTCGGTACGCAGAAGAGTACGGTTATTACGAGCGTTGCTGCGATGATCTGCTTCGCCCGATGAAGGTTGCAGAAGCGGGGGCCGAGCAAATGATGGCAGACGACGATGTAGCGAAAGAGAGCCAGTGCCACGGTCAGCCACATCGAGACCGTGTGGCTCGTGATGATGAAGTACGTGTGGAACAGCAGATACATCACCCAACCTGTCCGCACAACGATAACAGTGCAATTGATAAGGCGCTATATAAAGTGTGTAGAGTCTTTGATTAGTGTACCGTGGACCCGTGATGCTAACATACAAGTAAGGTAAGGTATGGTATAACAAGGCCAGGCATAGAAAATATGATATAGGGCCTAATGCAAGAGGTTCATTGTTCGTTTACTTTACTGCATGCATGCCTCGATCAAACTTACTTCACTGCAGGCTCTGATCTGCTGCACGCAGATCAGAGCCTCTGACTACAACATAGGTTCTCGCTGAGTCGTCTGCTCGCTCTCTCTTTCCAATCAGTCAAATCATAAAATATATCATTCTTCCGTTTATTTGTTCGACTCATCTAATAGCTTTAGTCACTGATCTATTCAACCATGCATTAATTCGTGCGTTCATTTATATATATGTCTCGTTTATACATTCATTAATTCACTAATTCGCTCCTTTATTTATTTATTAATTCGTGGACTCGTCCGCCCATTCATTCACTCCTTAATTCATTTGTTCGTCCATTCATTCGTTCGTTCATTCGTTCATCAGTGCATTACTTCATGAATTAGTTCGTTTATTCCGTTATTTCTTCGTTAATGAATTCATTCGTTAATTGATCAATGACGCTGAGCCAACGGGTGTCAGTTGACTAACCTTGCGAATGCTGCAGCGCCATGTCTGGTGCCGATATGCAATGGAAGTAGACTGCGTACGGCAGGTAGGAGACCATCGTCAGCATGTCAGCCGATGCCAGCGCCGTCAACAGACAGTTCGTCGGGGTTATCATGTTCTTCCGGGTCAAGACGGCGATGTTCATCAGGTTGGCAGCTATGCCAAAGATACAGACGACGAGGCTGACGTAGCCATGGATACCCTGGTACCAGTCGCTGAATCTGGCCAGGTAAGGCAGGCCGTCGTCAACGTTTCCGATCAGAATCGTGCTGTTGTTGCTTGAGAGTCTCGTCAACACAAAGGAATCGTTTAGAATGAAGAGATAGGACGAGTTATAGGATGAGGAGGAGGAGGAAGAGGAGGAGGAGAATATGGGGAAGAAGGAGGAGGAAATGGAGGAGGAAGAATCATTAATCGTCACACCTGTGATTGCCATGGAAACAGATGGGCAAGAGACAGAATGACTCAGATGACAGGTAACCGAGAAGATGTGGATTTCTGAAACGGAGTTGAGCTTCAAATCTATTGACGGATAAAACTGAGCAGTTCGAGTGAATTCGTGAATTGATCGAACGGTTTCCAAATTGATCTCATTATTTCATCTCAATGAGTCAACGGTTTATCCTCTAAACGTCAGCAGTGAGTCCTAAATCCACCAGAAGCAGTCTTGAGAGTTGAAAGGTTAACTCGATAACATTTACTCACTAAAATGTCTCGACGAAACTTCAATAAACAGACGTATGCTTCACGTCTTCGTACGGCTTCATAACAGTTTTGTTGATATAATATTGAGCGCATAACAGATTAAGTGGCCTGTAGATGAACTAATAAAGTATTCAGCCTTCACAGTATATTAGGGAATCTATCGCTGAAAATTAATCAAATACTGATGTTATTTCATACATTAAGTCGTGCTGTAGCCTATTGTTTATATCTATTATTCTTACTTAGTGGATTAAGTCTGAACTGTTTCAATATTGAGCTCCAAATATATTACAATCAACTATTACTGTTCGTATATTGAACTTACTTCGTATAGTGACCCTTGAACTGTTCAAATACGGGTAGGCCTACTCATTTTACTTAATTAATTAAGCCATGATATATGTATAGTTTACTATTCAACTGTTGAACTCACCTAATGGATTATGTCATTTTATAGCGGAACTATTTAAATACTGAGAATATACGACCCCTATGCACAAGCATAGACATGCAAAAAGTCACTTATAGGTGAACCGTTCGAATATACCGAGCCCTTATACTTTGCTACAAGTCTTATGCTGAACTGAACATATAGTTTATGTATAGACTACTAAGACTTTATAGACTGTTATAGACTTCGTCTTTTAATGACGTGTATAGAGATCTAAATTGTTCAGACCTTATGCGCCTCTATATTAAGTCCTAAAAAACCTCATTTCTTCTGGTGAATCACCTTCCTGAGCCGACGATGCTCTGCAGTCGCGTTCACGGAAGCTGAACCGTTAAGACATTTCCAACAACTGGCGTCGTCATCAGCCCTAAGGAATTCAGCGCCACCTATCGTCACTCGATGTTTCGCCACCAGAGGGCTCTTGTTTTGAACGGAAACCTTATCGTCGCAGTTTCCGGTTCATTTTCCAAGTATTCATGCTCCAATGCGCCTCTCTTCTTTCGCATTGTTTCTTGTCTTCACGCGCGACTACAAGCGTTAAACACGCGGACGGCTTAGAATAGAACAAACGTACTGTAATACAGCAGAGAATTAACTTATTCGTCAGTTCGAAACGATATCGATTAATACAGAATTTAGTTTTGCACAATATAAAAAAACGCAATCCTCCACGCATGTCCATCTCTCGAGTAGCTTTTCCTACGATAATCGCATAATCGAGATGGTTTGCGATGACTGTGGAATACAGATTGTCGCCTAGAGTGGTAGTTGTGACTGACTGCCTCACCAAACGAAGTAATTTCATCCGTTATTCCTGCCCTCAAGATTGGCCTATCTGCCGCGGCGAGTTAGCGAAGCGTTTGCAGTCGGCTGCATCTCCTCAGTGGCCGACGATCCGTGTGGCAATCACGTCTGCGCTTTGGACCGACGACTTCCACGGACCACACCCGCGAACAAGGCTCGCATCGAGAACGAGGCTCACGTCGAGAACGAGGCTCACGTCGAGAACGAGGCTCATAGAAAAATGCTTCTCAGTGACAACGCATAGGATCCTCATAATCGAACATGGAACACTACTATAGCATCAAGACTGATAATGAAAACGAGACTGACGTTGGATACGAGACCAGCTGCGGACTAGTTTAAGATCAGAATACAAATTATAGCTCCACTCACAAATTTCTTGAGTCACGGAGGAACACGGATACTAGGACTATGTATATGTCCATACACACACTGAATATAATCTACACATATATATATGCATATATATATATGCACATATAATTTAAGTCATGCTATTATGCATATATATAAAATTATATGCATAATTTTTTCTCTCTCTCTCTCTATATATATATATATATATATATATATATAACTCATGTAACGGACTCCCTCTGGAGCTCCGTCTTCTCCCTCTGGTCCATTCTGACACGTTCTATTCTAATCTTAAGACTGCTCTCTTCAGCCGCGCTGGGGTCGGAAGCACTTCTGAGTTGTTGCCTTGAAGGGGTGCTATATAAAAATCTGAAATGAATGAATGTTCTTTAGTTACTTACAAAGGTTTTAGTATATATAAATATATATATATATATATATATATTGCAAGTTGTCTACCATGTATGAACACTTATCATTCGCTGTGGGCTAAATTGCTAATTAATAGCACTATTTACAAGCAAAACATCAATTACATGTTGTATGCCAAACAGGTCAACCTCACGTAGTGCCATACAGCCAGCAAAGCTCTAAGAGAAAACACTTAACAGTAACTGGTACAAATCTAACAACTATATATCCTCAAATGGAAACAACAATTTCGGCTATAGACGAAAGACTGGTACAAACCAGAAGACCTCTCAGGACCAAACACCAATCCTAATCTGACTTAATCTCAAACACAGAGCCTTTATACAGGATCTACATTTCCAGTTACACGATTAGACGGCGTACAATTTATACAAATCACGGCACTCGGTTCACACTACACGCCGTATAGGCCCTACGACAATATATATTTATATATTTAATACACAAACTGAATAAGGGATTCGTAAGAATAGTCGTGTAACTTAATGTTCGAAGCTGTAGATATGTATAAGACAGGTTGTTAAGAGCGAGTTTGCTTAATCAATTCTCTGCGAAATATTGAGACAAAAATATGTCACTCCATGAACCAAGATATATGTGTGCTTCACCAAACAATGATTGCCATATAATTTAAGACATAGCACATTGCCAGTCATTTTGGTCAATCAGTGGTTATCATCATTCATGTGGCAATGAAGCATAAATGAACATTAGGGCTAAGCATTTGCACTCAGTGTCAACGCTGACAACGCAGTATCATTCATGCGGTCAGAGGTTAACATTTAGAGGTTCTCATTAGTGTCATTAATATGTCATTGTTTACTGCTTAGCCAAGAAAAGTAGACGCAAGTGCGTCTGTTGCGTCCGCGTGCCGGCGCCACTGAAGTAGACAGTCTCTGTGAATGCAATAAAGGTAACAATTCACTCGATCGAATAAGATTATATCAGATCAGATCATACGACATTAGATCATACGTGTTGGATCGCATTAGATCATTCTCATATCTGTTCTAAAGGTTTAGATCAGACTAGATCGCAGTGAGTGCTTTCTGCGTATACCAGTTACTATCTCTGATAAAAAAAATTGTGCTACATTAATGGCGAGTTTTATGGCCTGCGCAAAGTGAAGCCCACAACACACGAATGTCTGAGTTTACGACGGATGGGGGGAGGAAGTGAGAAAGGGACATGGATGGTCGGGGGGAAGAACATGAGTGATAACCTCGACCAAACGATCAGCTTCCAGCTAACGACTTCCTCTGGCAAACGGCGACCGCTCCTCGGTCTACCGGTTGCATGCTGCGACATGTGCCTAACAACAGGGACCGCCCTGTCTCCACAGACCTAAGGCCCTGATGGATCATATTGTCAATCCTAGTTTGGCCAGATCGATGAACCTATAGTCGTCATAAATTGTCTAGTACTCGAGCGCCACAGCAACTATAATCTGCTGCAAGGCATTTTCGTTGATTGCTTTAAAAGCCTGATTGTTTTTAAACCAGTCAACAGATCAATCAAACATGCAATCAATCTCTCAACAACAATCAATAAATATATTAATTAATTAATAAAATTAAAAAAGTCACCAAACCAACCTCTCGATCCATCTCAAAAATAAATATCAGCCGCTCATTCACTCACAGTGAGTGAGTTAGCGAGCGTGAGCGAGTCAGTCAGTCAGTGTGTCAGCCAGTCAGTGTGTCAGTCAGTCAGTGTGTCAGTGTGTCAGTCAGTGTGTCAGTCAGTCAGTCAGTCAGTCAGTCAGTCAGTCAGTCAGTCAGTCAGTCAGTCAGTCAGTCAGTCAGTCAGTCAGTCAGTCAGTCAGTCAGTCAGTCAGTCAGTCAGTGTGTCAGTAAGTCAGTCGGTCAGTCAGTCAGTCAGTCAGTCAGGCAGGCAGGCAGTCAGTCAGTCAGTCATTCAATCAGTCAGTCTCCTGTCTGTCTGTCTGTCAGTCAGTCAGTCAGTCAGTCAGTCAGTCAGTCAGTCAGTCAGTCAGCCAGTCAGCCAGTCAGTCAGTCAGTGTGTCAGTCAGTGTGTCAGTCAGTCAGTCAGTCAGTCAGTCAGTGTGTCAGTAAGTCAGTCGGTCAGTCAGTCAGTCAGGCAGGCAGGCAGGCAGTCAGTCAGTCAGTCATTCAATCAGTCAGTCTCCTGTCTGTCTGTCTGTCAGTCAGTCAGTCAGTCAGTCAGTCAGTCAGTCAGTCAGTCAGTCAGTCAGTCAGTCAGTCAGTCAGTCAGTCGGTCAGTCAGTCAGTCAGCCAGTCAGTCAGTCAGTGTGTCAGTGTGTCAGTCAGTCAGTCAGTCAGTCAGTCAGTCAGTCAGTCAGTCAGTCAGTCATTCAATCAGTCAGTCAGTCTCCTGTCTGTCTGTCTGTCAGTCAGTCAGTCAGTCAGTCATTGGGTGGGTGAATGAATTTCCTATGTCTCAGTCTGCTTGTCTATGCGTCTGCCTATATGTTTTCTTATTTCGTCCAATGAGGATAGCATCATTATCCAGTGAAGGAGCTGCATATAGAACATTTTAACGTCTCTGGTCATCGTCCACACAAGACCCACAATAGGTGTCTGTAGTTATCAGACATAGTCCATCAACGTGTAGAGGTTATGCTTGAGCACAAGCGCACTTTGACAATGGCCATATATAGGAAGCGCGGATGTCAGTGGCTGTGGTGACCGTCAATGCCGACGCTGAGTTTTAGACCGAGCATCAAATGGTGTAAAGTACGGCAAGCGACCGAGGATAAAACCTCTCTCCCCACGTGCACTGGGCACCAAATAGCAGAAACACAAGAGCAAAAGCACAGACAGACACACAAACAAACAGACAGACAGACAGACTTAGGGAGAGATACACGATGCCACAGAGTTGAAACTTAGAGACAGATAGACAGGAAGGGTCAAATAGACAGAGGGACAAGGTGAGAGGAACGAAGAAAATAAACAGAGGCAGGACGGAGATGAGCTTATGCAAACAGAGAGAGAGAGAGAGAGAGAGAGAGAGAGAGAGAGAGAGAGAGAGAGAGAGAGAGAGAGGGGGGGGGGAGAGGGAGAGAGAGAGAGAGAGAGAGAGAGAGAGAGAGAGAGAGAGAGAGAGAGAGAGAGAGAGAGAAGAGAATAGAGAGAGACACACACAGATACGTAGACAGTTACACTCTCAGATAGACACACACAGGCGCACAAATGCGGAATATTAGAGACACTCGGAGCCTGACAAATACACGTAAACAAACGAACAGAAAGACACTCAAGAGGTTCGTTGAACGCGCCATAACACGTAACCATTGAACCGAATTTGGTCGTAGAGAACTCCTTCTCCTCGACTGCCATCTGGCCAATAAATCACAAGAGTGTCATCGACCGCTCTATTACTATGACCTGTCTTCGTCTCTTTCTCTATGTCTCTTACTATGACCTGTCTTCGTCTCTTTCTCTATGTCTCTTACTATGACATGTCTTCGTCTCTTTCTCTATGTCTCTTACTATGACATGTCTTCGTCTCTTTCTCTATGTCTCTTACTATGATCTGTCTTTGTCTCTCTCTCTGCCTCTTGCTATGATCTGCCTTTCTCTCTTTCTCTCTGTCTGTTTCTATGATCTGTCTTCGTCTATTTCTCTCTCGATTTTCTTTTTTCTCAGTGCTGTTTTTTTATTGCTTTCTTTTCTATATTCGTTTTCACTCTTTCTCTAAATGTAACTCTTGTAATTATGTCATGTCTTCTTAGTTATTTTCTTCCATTTGCGTTCTTTCCAATCTCTAAATTCTAAATTTATGAATTAGGCTACTTCTATCTTTTCTTCTCTCATTTCCTACTCTTTTAAATTTATTTATCTGCGTGTTAACTACGAATTTTAACTTTTCACGTATTTCCCATCCGTCCTTTCTTGGGTCTCCTTCTCACGCTCTTCCATCCACCAGCCCTTCCGTCCTTTTGTTCATCCATTTGTCCATTCTTCCTTCATCCTTTCTTTTATTCACCTGTCATTTCGTCCTTTCGTTTGTTCTTTTTGTCCATCCATCATTTCATCCGACCTTTTGTCAACCCGTCCGTCCTTTCTGCCCCTACTCAGTCCGTCCTTTAGTTCGTCCGTCCATCCATGCATCCGTCCGTCCGTCTGTCCACCCATCTGTCCGTCCTTCCCTTAACATAATAAACGTAAGCGCGTGAATCAGCAGGAACGTGAGTCAATTCGCCGCTTGAAGCGTGTATGTATGCGCACTGCCATGGAGATGTTGGGGTAGGGGCAGTAAAGGGCGCCAAGGCAACGAGCACCTGTCGCAATAGAGCCCTGCTGCTGCCGCAGACGTCGCTTCCAATCGCATCTCGTTCCGAGGAAACGGATGGATAATCACTCGATGTGTCACGATATTCAGCCTTCAGCGCTAATTAGATGATGGCAAAAACAAATAGAGATATCGCCGCAGAAGGACCAGACACTGCACGAATGGATCCGAAAGGACCACGAGACAGATCATGTCTCCTATAGTTATTTATTAGTGTGACCCCATCGCATAATATGTCTGCTAACATTTCACAGCTATTGTCGCAGACGAAAACCGTGCAGTCTTTTTTAGATTTTTTTAAAAAGTCCACGTTATTCTCGTTCTACATTACTCATTCGGTATTCTTCATTAATAGAGTAATTTAGATAGACATTTATTACGATGATCCACACCAAAATAGTTTCTGCATATTAGCAGACATTATTTTAAGAAGTGCAATTATGCACAATATAGCACACGGCGAGCTGAAATTTATATTCAAGCTC